>SMSR01011956.1:27987-56089 GCA_019453355.1 Ceratina japonica | reverse complement strand
CGAACGCCGCCGCCGACGCGTCGAGAGGAAAGGCGTAACGAGCCGCTCGATTCGAGTCCATTTCACGAGACGCCGAGCCAGATAATGACATTTTTCGCGCGGACACGGGGAAATAATCGCGACACAAATCCGCCAGTCCGCCGATTCCTGAACACTGAATCGATCGAAGTATCGGTCACCGTGGCGACCGTTTCGGGTACAAGTAAATACGATTCCGATTAATCGATCGCATTTGACGGTTTACAATGCGCTCGAGCACAGTTACAAGGGTTACGCGTGTTTCCGATTGTTTGAGTATAATAGACTAGGGGTATAGGCTTTTCCTTCAAGCGCTGTTAATGGAGATTAGGACCAAGGCGAAGGACATAGACCTAGTTGACTATAGCCAATTGTACACTGCTTGCTGTACATTTGTTTACGGACGGATCAATACAGTATTTGAATTGTTTAAATCTAAGAACGGCTATGAATCAAATGTAATTCGTGCTTCAGGTATTGAAAAAAATACGNGCTTTCGTAAAAAAAATAGAATAATCCATTAAAAAAATCCTAATTGTCCCCGAAATCTAAACGGCTTCATTTATAAATAAGTCACACATATAAGTTCGACAATCCAGTTCTCGAATTATGTAATCAATCGGACGTAAAGCGAATGACAACTTCCTCCGTTGGTACATTCCGAAGACCCACCGCAGGGGATGGGAATCGCAATCAAACTGAACGCGTCCAACTTTTCGTCCGAACAAGCAACGGCAGCAAATCACGCGAGACTCGTCGAAGATCCGGAGATGTTCGAGAACGTGGGAAACGCGTCGAGCCTGGCCATTCTTCTTACGGACGCCGGGCCGGGCCGATTTAACGGCTCGGATCTCTTCGACGTCGTTATGAACGAGCGTCCGCATCGTTTCTCGCGATTTAACACACTCCGCGATCAGTATAAACATTTATTATCTATAAAACCGCGGGCGCGCGGTTGTCTGTGTGATCGCGGGCGCGATACACGGACGTGAAATACGACGCAGTTCGCCTTAATGTATCTCGCGCACGGGCGTGCACGGAAAAAGGCGATCTCCGCCCCCGCGAAGTTCAGGCCAGTGCCTGATCTCGATGTTTGCTCTTTGCTTGATAAACGATCCGCTCCGACGATAAATGTTGGTTTACCTCTCTCGTGCGTTTTACGATATCGTTCCGTTATGTACATATTAGGTTGTTCGACGCGTGCTATTGTTCCTTCCTGGTACGCCCCTACTGACACGTCTAACTTATCTCCCTTCCGTCCGAGGATTTATCAATTTCAACGAACAGAACTTCCACGCAAATCGTAACGTATAGAATAGAGGCGTCTCGGGAATATGCAGAGTCGCTTTGACATATATTGTATTCAGAATTGTAAATGTTGGAAGCAAATTGTGGAAGAACGCGAGCCGACGAGACTCGGGGTAAGATAAAAGGGAAGGATTGGAGCAGGAAATTGTAGAAATTAAGAAGGCGGCTCTGAATTGCAAATTCACCGCTGGCCGCGGATATAGAATCAGGGGAAACGCTTAAAAGGTGGTCGTTTAGCGCGTTTCTCGCGACCGTGCCCCGTTCCATTCAGAAGCTTCAAAAACTTCGCCGGGGAAGTAACGAAAGGGTGGTATTAAAACCGCAGAGGACACTTTTAAAGTAACTTACACCACGCTCCGCTCCTATTTTCATTTCCAAAATAACAGAAACTAAATTTAACTTGTCCGAACCGGCGAACTTCGGCCAAATCCGGCTGCGGTTCTCAGCTGAATTAATACTAATACAAATTGCATTCAATTTACTGATATTGCCCTTATAGGTAGTGGAATCTCAAATCTATCGTGACTAAAATTTCGTATAGTTTCGACTCTGATTTGAAGCTCAGAACTCTTGAAAAATTTATTAGTTGGTCATTAGCGACGATTAGATAAGGTAAATCTCATAAATAAGTCCCATGAGTTTTTCTATAATTCTGAGATAACATAAAATGATAGAAAAAAGACGCCAGTGAGTAAAAATTGTGGAATGGAAAAATCTATCGTATTTTACTTCACTTATTCCATTTGAACCATTATTATTTCAATCAGTCAAAATGTCCCACCAAGATCAAGACTTTCAAAACTATTAAAACTTCTAACACGTTCACGAACTCTCGAAACATGTTCGAAGTGATTCGAATTTTCTTGAAAAACTCCGATTCGAAGTTTGGATTCCAAGACTCATTCCTAATCATTACCACAAATTTATAACAGCATTTACAACCTTGAAGTTCAATTCACTATTTTTTATACCTTTGAATCTAACACCTAATCAATAATATTTTNATTATTATTTCAATCAGTCAAAATGTCCCACCAAGATCAAGACTTTCAAAACTATTAAAACTTCTAACACGTTCACGAACTCTCGAAACATGTTCGAAGTGATTCGAATTTTCTTGAAAAACTCCGATTCGAAGTTTGGATTCCAAGACTCATTCCTAATCATTACCACAAATTTATAACAGCATTTACAACCTTGAAGTTCAATTCACTATTTTTTATACCTTTGAATCTAACACCTAATCAATAATATTTTATTACATGCTACTAACATTGAAATGTAAAATACAAGAGGAAGAAGGAGAGAATTTCTAATTGTTTGTAAGTTTATATTACGTTCTCTTATCAACAGGTGAACAAAATGTTAACGAAAGAATTGCCAAGCGGAGCGTCGTCGGAAGACAGCATCCTGTCGTCGACGCGGCAGAGGCTGACACTGCGTCTGGAGAGACACCATTTCCCCGGCGGTACCCTAACTCTGACCTGTCAGTCAATCCTACCAGGGATCGAGGGCGCGAAGCCACTCGAGAGAACGGAAACCGCGACCATGGCCGCAAGCAATCAACGATTGGCCCAAGAACCGCCTAGATCCAGCTCCTTCGTCAACTACCCACCCCCGATCTTGATCTACTGTCTGTCAACGATCCTCGGATCGCTGAATCGCGGTAACTTAGCACCGTTCCATGTTTAATAATCGTCGACTCGTTCGGTAATCGTCACCGCATCTCGCTCGCTCATCTTTTATTACCCGGGGCTTCTCAAAACGACCGATAACTAAATTAAACGAACACCGCCGTTGCGTTCGGGGCTCAACGATTCTCGACCGATCGAATTTCTCAACACCGCACTGCCAAATGTGAATTCCGTTGCTCGTGCAGAGAGGGGAATCTCGCGGAAAGCGTCGACGTCCCCGCGAGGAGAATTTTGCGAAAATTTTACGTACGTGTACTACCGTTAGTATACCAAATACTTGTGAATAACAATTGCATCGACGGTCGCGTATAAGGGCGACGAGACGAAGTTATAGCAATATACTTTAACGAGAAGGGAAGACGAGTCGTTCACGCGATATATGTACATAGTGTATGATTGTTGTACGAATTAGATTTACGACGACGATGTGTATTTAAAGTGGAGAAGGGGGGGAGGAGGACGTAAGGGTGTAACACGGTGAAAGTAAACGGAGAGGGAGAGATCAGAATCGCGACTCGGTANTGTTGTACGAATTAGATTTACGACGACGATGTGTATTTAAAGTGGAGAAGGGGGGGGGGGTAGGAGGACGTAAGGGTGTAACACGGTGAAAGTAAACGGAGAGGGAGAGATCAGAATCGCGACTCGGTGATCGTGTGCTCGATTGTTTTATGAACGCGTGATGTGAGCCGAGAGTGGAGCATGATGGGATCGAAGGGCGAAGGGTGTAAATCTGAATCCGACGAGGGACGATAGACTCCAGCGATTCACGTTTACCACCTTTCAAAGTATAATTGCATTGTTTTTCCCTTGGTCTCTCGGCTGATCCTTTTTGGTGACGTACAAGAATTTATATACATATAAATATAAATATATATATACATATACGTATATGTATACAGGATAAATTCGTCATATTTACGTTTTATTGTAATTTTACATGATCCATATCTGATCGTTACGACACATTTCAAGGAATAAAGACAAACGTCAGGCATAATTCGTTCTCTGTTATTTTTCACCCTTCCCTAATTTACATTAAGTCTAGAACTACCAGACTAGTAAAAATAATTGGTTTTTAATGGAGAAATGCGTATGGAAAATGAAGTCGGTAGTTCTAGAGTTAAATGAATGCCAATTAATTCATAGAAGTTCAAGAATAAAACCTAAGTAATGTCATTAAATTGAAATTATATTGTTCCCTAATTAGGCTATCCCCCATCCTACTTATTTTGAAGATAAACGCCAGCTATAATTTGACCTGTCTTACTTCCTCCTTACTTTACATTAAATAGAAGATGCTAATTAAGAGAATCCCTGGAAGTATAAGTACTTTTACTTCCTGTTATTTCCTAATAAACTCCAACGTCAAGCATAATTTGTCTTGTTTTCATCTTCTTCCTCTACTTTATATTAAATAAATAATTCCTATTAACCAATTCATGAAAAGTCAATAATACAATGCCATTAAATAATAGGAATTATATAAATCTACTATTTAATACTTTATTTATCGCAATAAATTTCCTATTTATTTCCTAACAAAGGCCAACGTCAACCATAATTTGTCTTGTTTTTATCTTCATCCTCTACTTCATATTAAATAAATAATTCCTATTAACCAATCCATGAAAATTCAATAATAAAGCGTCATTAAATAATAGAAATAATTAAATTTAATCTACTATTTCATACTTGATTTATCGTCATAAATTTCTAATGGAGTCAAACGTCAAGCATTGTTCTGAATTATCTTCCTACTCTATTAAATATTAAATAAAAAATTCCAATTAAACCACCCGTGAAAATTCAGGAATAAAACATAATACCATTTAATAATGGAAATACACATAAGCGTATTAAGCAAAACATTCCAATTAAACCATCCATGAAAATTGAAGAATAAAACGTGATATCATTGAATAATGGAAATTGCATGGACGTATTATTTCCTATCTTAGCCATCTCGATAAATCCCCAGCTACTTCCTTTTCGCCGTAACCGCAAGGGAGGAAATCCTTATATAACATTAATCTACTCAACATTTTACATAACTGCTTAAATACACACGCTCCCAGTCGGCATATAGCGTCGTTATCATCATCTTATACCGTGATTGCGAAAGCGTGAAATAGGGGCGCTTACCGAGTTCCATAATCTCATCGCAAGCCGCTATCCCGAAGATAGAAGACACGACGGGATCATGGAAATAAAGTATACATACAGGTATTCGAAAATATTCTCCTGCATTAATCACATAAAAGAACAGTCCTTAAAGAAATCGTTCTTCCTTCTGATTTCCTTCAATACTTTATCACACATTAACGTCACCTCCATTTGCTCAAACACTATTTTCCTAACAGGTTCTCCCCCTCTTCACCCTCCGTTCCCTCGTAATCCACTCTTAAAATATTTAACCGCACTAAATTCCCTTCAACTGCCACCGTCCATCTTCATTTCCGTTACTGCGATCGAAGGTGATTCACGCGGAGATCTTCGGGATCGTGGAAGGGACGGAGAGAGTCAGGACGGGTCGCCCGAGATAAAAGCGATTAGAGATGGCAAAAGGAAGAACGGTTTAGCGGCCGGTAAACAGTTGGAACGGGGAATCTAAATCCGGACAGAAGGATTTCCGGTAAGCGCCTATCCCACCGCCCGGGTATTAAAGCCAGAGTCCTGACCGGATCCGCGTTCGACTTCGAGACCTATCGGCCAAGGACCCGCTCTCTCTCTCCTCGATTCGATTTCCAGATTAATTAAGGATCGCTGCGCTGCCCTCAAAGGACGCCCTCGAGATCCTTTCGCCGAACGCCGCCGCCGACGCGTCGAGAGGAAAGGCGTAACGAGCCGCTCGATTCGAGTCCATTTCACGAGACGCCGAGCCAGATAATGACATTTTTCGCGCGGACACGGGGAAATAATCGCGACACAAATCCGCCAGTCCGCCGATTCCTGAACACTGAATCGATCGAAGTATCGGTCACCGTGGCGACCGTTTCGGGTACAAGTAAATACGATTCCGATTAATCGATCGCATTTGACGGTTTACAATGCGCTCGAGCACAGTTACAAGGGTTACGCGTGTTTCCGATTGTTTGAGTATAATAGACTAGGGGTATAGGCTTTTCCTTCAAGCGCTGTTAATGGAGATTAGGACCAAGGCGAAGGACATAGACCTAGTTGACTATAGCCAATTGTACACTGCTTGCTGTACATTTGTTTACGGACGGATCAATACAGTACTTGAATTGTTTAAATCTAAGAACGGCTATGAATCAATTGTAATTCGTGCTTCAGGTATTGAAAAAAATACACAGTGATCTCCGGGCATACATCCGAGGGGTGGATTTCCTAGAATCGCCCTCGTTCGAGCGCGCACCATCGGGAAAAGTAAACACCGTCTATCGGTCAACAATTGGCGTAGAAGAAGAATAAACATGGATAAAACTCGATCCTAGCGAAAAACATTTTAAACAAAAATTGTAGATACTGCTATTAGCTGGAAACAAGGTTCCATGCAATTTTTTTAATAATTTTTCCTAAGTTTCTGGTTTCGTCATTTTCCTAACCTGTCTGCTTTTGCTTTACATTCAAAATTCACTGGACAAATCAATCTTTGATGATTATTGAGGAATCCTGCATTGAATTTTTAGAACTTGAATTAAACAGGGCGTCAAAATCAGATTTTTTAGTACAAGACTTTTTAGACAGAGTTTATTGCTAATTATTATTATAATTTTAACGAAATAGGTTGTAAACAAAAATTGTAGATACTGCTATTAGCTGAAAACAAGGTTCCATGCAATTTTTTTAATAATTTTTTCTATGTTTCTGGACTTCTCATCTTCCAACCCAGCCTGATTTTGCTTTACATTAAAAATTCACTGGACAAATCAATCTTTGATGATTATTGAGGAATCCTGCATTGAATTTTTAGAACTTGAATTAAACAGGGCGTCAAAATCAGATTTTTTAGTACAAGACTTTTTAGACAGAGTTTATTGCTAATTATTATTATAATTTTAACGAAATAGGTTGTAAACAAAAATTGTAGATACTGCTATTAGCTGAAAACAAGGTTCCATGCAATTTTTTTAATAATTTTTTCTAAGTTTCTGGTCTTGTAATTTTCCAAACCTGTCTGCTTTTGCTTTACATTAAAAATTCACTGGACAAATCAAGCTCGAATGATTATTGGGCAATCCTGCATTGAATTTTTAGAACTTGAATCAAACAGGGAATCATAATCAGATTTTTTAGTACAGGACTTTTTAGACAGAATTTATTGTTAAATATTAATTTTAACGAAATAGGTTGTAAACAAAAATTGTAGATACTATTATCAACTATACTCCTATAAAATTCTAAGCGATCACCGCGAGACTTGAAACTGAATTCTCAATGCAAAAAGAAGAAGAATAAAGAGTGCGTCGAGCTGGTATTTCAAAAAATCAATGAGAACGCAGTCATACATCCGTAGGAATAGCCACGTATGCAGAGATCGGTGTGCTTTACGATTGAAAAATCATCGTGCCAATTTCAATAGTTTTGCCGGCGCTCATTAATAATTCCACTCGCTAGTATTTGCCCGAGTTCCACAAAACGCTCGTTAGCTCATAGGCCGACAAAACCACTCATTATGCACGACATTTGAATGCGAATTCCTGAACTGTTGCAAACGCCGCCGCCGCCGCCGCCGCCGGATGAAACTAGTTACATTTAACCGGGAGATACACGAAGTTGGAAAAAAAAGTATTTCTCGAAACGGAGAAATGTAATGGGGTGAAAGCGAGCGTAGCATTTGAAACGGCACTTGAACGATCAGAACGTCGATGAGTTCAATGAGTTCTCTCGTTTCACCTGGAATTATAATAGAACACGGTCGCGCCCTCGAGCTCCGAACGAGGACGGGGTTTGTAACGGCGGCTAGAGTGGCGGTTGGCTATGGAAAAACGAGATCAACGCGGGTTCAGGAATGGCACGGCTTCAAGACGCTCGGAGGCACGCGGGTAAACCCCGGCTATTATCTTGGCATTGTTTTATCGGCGTGACGCGCGTGCAAAAGCTGGGACCGCATTACTATCGCAGTCCTCCCTCCAGCGCGGCGGAAAACCGTGGCTAAGAGTATGTTCGTGCTTGTTTGCAGACGTTCCTCCGCCGATTTTCCACGCGCCACTGTGTTTGTCTTTCGCGTGCAAGAGTACAATGGCGTTTGCCGGGCTGCGAGGGCTTCGTTTCAATCTCGCTCGTTGAAATAATTACCACCCACACGGGCCTCGAATCGGTTCAACGCTGTCCCAATTAAAAAAGACATTTAATTCCAATTATAACGAGGGAAATAAAGTATTCTAAGTAGAGCGCGGATATCTGGCATTTATGCAAAAATTATATATGCAGAAAACGTAAAGACTATGTAATATGAAAAATTGTGTAGAATATCGAATTATTCTTTTTGAACAGCAAAATAAATTTGAATTTATATTCAATGCTTGAGTTGATATCGCAAATGGTCTATTCTTCATAAAAGAAAACCGCAGTCTAATTGTGATTACGAGAGTTGACAGTAGTGAATGGTAACCACTATCTCTGCGGAATGTGGAGGGAATTTCTCGAGATTCGGAATCAACCGCAGACTGAGGTGATAAAGAGGCTAGGCGAGGCATACGTGACCTCTCGCCGATAAATTTCACAAAAAAATAGGCGGGGAGGGACGTAGACGAATCGTAGGAACCGAATCAAGGGTAATATTTGAAATGCAAATGAGTTTACTTAGTCGAACATGGATAAATCCTCGGAAAATAAATTTCAGGCCAGGGAAGATTAGAAACGGGACGGGAAGTAAAAACATATATAAACGCCGCGGCAGAAATTCAAAGGATTACTTGTTTGAACAAGAGGGGAAACCAGATATCCAGTCGCACGGAAAATTCAACACGACCGTCCGTCCCCCTAACAATTTCTCACTGAATCCGTCAATTTTAAATTACGCTCCGCTTTCCACTGATTTACCTTTTATTTCGTAATATCATACGAATTTTCCAACTCCAAGCGTGATCCAGAAATATACAATCCACTCCCTGTGAACGTAATCACGTATACAATGATTTATCATTGGATTTCGGATTTTTATGCGAAATAAAACTTGTGATAAAATTGAGGAAATCATATATAGGAAGAAATTCATATAATTTTGGTTTAATTAAAAAGCGGAGGAAGGAAAGATGAAGAGTAACTATTCAAGTACCTAGGATAAACTTCAGTACAGAAATTATGAAGTTTTATACTAAATTATATTATAATTAAATTTGTTTAGTAAGTAAGGGTAGTTAAAAGAAATTCTCCCAAAATCGAAAGATAATCAATAAATAAAACTAGCAAAAATCTGCATTTACTCTTTTTTAGCTGCTGACACTTCATATACTCTTCTTTATTACATCTGTTATATTTTTTACATACTCATACTCAATTTTTGTATAAATTCATGAAATTATTTTGTATCGTNTAAACTTATTTATTAGTCATTGGTAAAAATACATTTTCGTGTTGGTTCAAGTGTTATACTTTGNA
Source organism: Ceratina japonica (assembly GCA_019453355.1). NCBI lineage: Eukaryota > Metazoa > Arthropoda > Insecta > Hymenoptera > Apidae > Ceratina > Ceratina japonica. The sequence goes on along the minus strand of SMSR01011956.1, from coordinate 46,502 downwards.
CAGTGATCTCCGGGCATACATCCGACGGGGTGGATTTCCTAGAATCGCCCTCGTTCGAGCGCGCACCATCGGGAAAAGTAAACACCGTCTATCGGTCAACAATTGGGGTAGAAGAAGAATAAACATGGATAAAACTCGATCCTAGCGAAAAACATTTTAAANGGACATGCAATGAATGCTGCTGATATTTTATACACTCTTCTTCACTGCATGTACTATATTTTTTATATACCCTTATTGAATTTTGCTATAATTTCATAAAATTATTCTATATAATCTATCACAATGGCTTTGAGATTGGACATGGAATGAATGCTGCTGATACTTTATACACTCTCCCTCACTGCATGTATTATATTTTTTATATATTCACATTCAATTTTGCTATGAATTCATAAAATTATTCTACACAGTCTATCTATCCTAATGGCTTTGAATGAACATGCAATGAATGAGGGAGAGATAGAATGGTAGTTGACAGCAAGTTCTTGAAGATAATGAGTATATGAAGGGTGGCAGACAATTTCCTAGATAATTAGTATGCGCGCATCGATTCAGCTCAGCGTGATTTCCCGCGCTTTCCCGGCCAGAGCGGAGCCGCGGCGATTGTTCTTTTGTGGCGCGACAGAAAAGAAAGAAGACTTGACGCAGGGTCGAGCGAGCAACGCGCTCGTGCATGATGCACACGTAATACGCACTTACTTGGAAATCGAGCGAGACAAGATTTCCATTGGTCACGAAACACAGGGAGCAATCGTATGGAATTAACGCCGTGTTTGCCGCCTACGCTTATATTTATCCTACCGTTCGTAATTTCCGCCCCAGGAAGCCGTGCACTTCCGACTAGCACGTCCCCCCGTGATTCGAATACAAAATCGACGTGCCCTCTCGTCACTTTTTCACGCGGACATCGAGCTGTCAATTTGTACTTCTCTCGTTACTCTTAAATTTTTAATTAGAATAGCAAGCAGTCCAGCGAATACACAGAGAGAGAGACAGACCGGGCAAATATTTCCTGTACTATCTGCCATGGACAGGACGTGTCAATAATTTTTTTATTTTTTCGGAATTGTGAGGAAAATCAGCATTTTAATTTTGGGCAAGTACAGCAATTTTATTACGTTGTCAAAAAATTGTCCAATTCTCAAATATTAAACTTCATATTTATATTATTATGTATTTTAACTTAAAAAAAAAAAACGGATTTGTTTGAATACCTAAATGTAAATGGCGGAGGGCAAAATTTTACAGGGGTAGTTAAATTTTGTCAGAGTGTGTAAATNAATTTTGCTATGAATTCATAAAATTATTCTACACAGTCTATCTATCCTAATGGCTTTGAATGAACATGCAATGAATGAGGGAGAGATAGAATGGTAGTTGACAGCAAGTTCTTGAAGATAATGAGTATATGAAGGGTGGCAGACAATTTCCTAGATAATTAGTATGCGCGCATCGATTCAGCTCAGCGTGATTTCCCGCGCTTTCCCGGCCAGAGCGGAGCCGCGGCGATTGTTCTTTTGTGGCGCGACAGAAAAGAAAGAAGACTTGACGCAGGGTCGAGCGAGCAACGCGCTCGTGCATGATGCACACGTAATACGCACTTACTTGGAAATCGAGCGAGACAAGATTTCCATTGGTCACGAAACACAGGGAGCAATCGTATGGAATTAACGCCGTGTTTGCCGCCTACGCTTATATTTATCCTACCGTTCGTAATTTCCGCCCCAGGAAGCCGTGCACTTCCGACTAGCACGTCCCCCCGTGATTCGAATACAAAATCGACGTGCCCTCTCGTCACTTTTTCACGCGGATANTTTCGATATTAAAAATATACTCCCTCTGTCCGAAAATATTGTATACATTTGAAGAAAAGTCTTAGAGAAAAATCTAAGTCGGAATTTGAAGACCAAATATTGATTTCTTTAAGAAAAATGAAATAGTCACTGCTGTAATTCCANATACAATTTGCACGTTACATTGAAGAACTTTAAGCATCTCACGGACTCCAAGGGTTAAACCGGAATGTCTTTCATAATAGAACCAATTTACACTTCCCGAACCATTCTATTAATAACATAATATTTANATCAATAACAGGACGTCCAGCGTGGTTGCAATTCTTTTTGTCGCTGAACTTCACGCCAGCGTATAGCCGCCATTTTGTTTTTGACCATCACAAAAAAATTTAACAGAGTGCCTCAAACATATATTAATAACTGTACAAAGTTTCATAATGATCGCATTAAAGCTTCTACTTAAAAATAAATGTCTTTTAGAGTGATTTTTTTGGCTTTCTAATTGTATTTACCCCCTTAAAAAAAAGACGGATTTGTTTGAATACCTAAATGTAAAAATGGCGGAGGGCAAAATTTTATAGGGGTAGTTAAATTTTGTCAGAGTGTGTAAACGTTTGCTTTTGTATGGTATTCTTGAAAACAAGGTACTATACACAGCTCTACTTTGCACTTTGCGTAATGGTATACATACATACATACAATTTGCACGTTACATTGAAGAACTTTAAGCATCTCGCGGACTCTAAGGGTTAAACCGGAATGTCTTTCATAATAGAACCAATTTACACTTCCCGAACCATTCTATTAATAACATAATATTTAATATATATATAAAATATTTAATTTTTAGAATAGTTGAGAAGCATGATCTATCCGTCCCGGAATTACTGAAACAGAGGACCGATCGGAGCGATTTTGAAACAAGCGGGGCGACGGTAACAATTACTTTCGAGAGGCAGCAATTGCAATTTGCCCTGACGACTAATTTCAACTTCCGACGGAAACGTTTTACCCCGGAGGGCCGGTTGATTTATTTGCCCGCGGCGTCGCCTCCCCCGTGGAAACTGCATAAAAGACTCCGCCGTGCGCCCGCCGAGGCAACATCTCGGCTGGTTTTGAATGGAGCCGGGCGAGATAACGGGGACACCTTGATTCCCATTAACCTGAGTGTGTACAGCGTGTATCTACGCCGCTGCGGTTCGGCGGGGACTCGAAACTAAATAAGTGGCAGATAACGCGGCGACGCGTCGTAATTTATTAGCGTCGCGGCGAAAAAAAACGAGCCTCCAGCCCCGGGGCTGGGGATGAACGACGAATGAAACGCGGGGAAGCATTAAGACCGGGGAGAGACGGCCCGGATGACGAAGAAGTCGCGGAGATATGAGGGAAAATGATTAAGTTCCCCGCGCTCCAAGAAAGCCCTCTTGTAAAGAGCGCACACCAGGGAACACCATTTACATAACTGATCCTTTCTATGATTTAAACATACGTCAGGGAAAATTGCACAGAGCCCGCGTTACCATATTTCAATCCTTTATCGCTCCCGTATAAAATAATTTACTCGTGCGAACGCAAATAACGTTTTATTTGATCTGTGAAAAATTTCGCCGATAAGGCCGAATCTTTGCTAAACGAGCCTCGAGCTTATCGAGGAATATTTCTTCTTTTTTTTTTCCTTCTCCTGAAGCTACTCCTTGGGNAACACCATTTACATAACTGATCCTTTCTATGATTTAAACATACGTCAGGGAAAATTGCACAGAGCCCGCGTTACCATATTTCAATCCTTTATCGCTCCCGTATAAAATAATTTACTTGTGCGAACGCAAATAACGTTTTGTTTGATCTGTGAAAAATTTCGCCGATAAGGCCGAATCTTTGCTAAACGAGCCTCGAGCTTATCGAGGAATATTTCTTCTTTTTTTTTTTTCCTTCTTCTCCTGAAGCTACTCCTTCGCCCGGAAGCGTCAAAGAGGGAAGAGGCAGTCGTAATTTAGTAACTGGGAATTAATGTTAATGCGCCCGACAACGAATTCAAATTCGCCACTGGGAAAATACGTACTTTCATATTCATAGAGATCCGTAATTTATTACTCATTCCTTTTCATCCGGCGCGCCCCGACACTGGAAGCTGTTACATTTTTTATCGACGACTGTCGCCGACTTCGCAATTCTCCGATTTCACACGACTTTCTCGATGACGTTAATAAATCATCGTCGCACGCTTTTATTGTCTGATACAATTACGAGATCCCGGGTCGCGAAATCAGAGCGAAGCCCGGTGAATGCGACGAAAAAAACATCCCATATTCGAAGCTTTATACGCCGGCATTTCGAATGTCCCTTTTGGAACGTCGAAACTTTCACATGTTAAGTGGCGTTAAATGGGAATATTCAATGAAATTCCTCTTTAGCCGATGGGTGGGACAAAAAACTTGATGAAACGTTGCGGTCCTCGTCCGGCCGGTTTCGCCCTTTCAATTTTTTTTAAATATTCATCCCCGCGCGAACGCCGACCTTCGGATATCGTGTGACACAAAGAAGTGTCGGGAAAAATGTCCTTTTTCAAACAGTCAAAGGTAAAACGAGCCCGAATAATCGGTTCATCGTAATTCGATCTTCATTAATTTTCCCCAGCGTTTCAATTTAGAAACGACACAAAATCGAAAGAGAAATTGCAATTTTTTCCATTTAGTCACAAAATCAATTTCCGAAATGAATACTAAAAACCCGAACATTAATTGATGAAAATAGAAATGTTCGACGCCGGTGAAAGGAGACAAAGAATGGATAATCGTGAAATATTGCCGATTCCCTTTTCACAGGTCAATTACATCCGTCCCCGTTCATTATCGAGGACCACGCGTGTTCTAATTGAGAGGATATTTAAAGATCGTCTATCCACGCGTTATTAAAATCGCACGCATCATTTACGATATAAATGCACGTTAATACAAATCTCAAAATCGTTTAAACTGAAAATACGACTCCTGAAATGGGTAATTACGAAAGAGGGGGGGCCTCGATTTTACTGAAATTTATTGATAATGAAAGCGAGCGCCGGAACGAGATACGCGGAGCGCAAAGGAAAAAGGAAGATTGAAAGGCAGGGAAAAAATGTCTGAAGAGATTAAAGCGATGGCGAGAACGTAAGCAGAGATACGAACGAATTCCCAAAGCGGTTGAAAAGTTACGATGATGGATCGTTATTTTGAGAAGAAGACCGGTTGCTCTTTCGAGCCGGTCTAACGGAGAGGGGCGAAGAGTTAGAGGAGTGGGATTCGCAAAGTTTCTTCACGATTCCACTCTTAATTCCTCTGACTTCTTTCTCGTTATTAAATCCCTTCGGACACACTAATACCTACTTGCGCCCTCGTTCCACGATGAACACATATTGAATACTAATTCCCCTTACTTCGTTTAATCGCTTAGTGAGATTAGTTAAGGTATAGCCAGTTGCCTACTAAATTAGTTAAGATAACGCTTAAAAATTAACACTTACAAAACTTTCGATATTAAAAATATACTCCCTCTGTCCGAAAATATTGTATACATTTTGAAGGAAAGTCTTAGAGAAAAATCTAAGTCGGAATTTGAAGACCAAATATTGATTTCTTTAAGAAAAATGAAATAGTCACTGATGTAATTCCAAAATAAAAAATTTCTATCTAAATATAATTTATCAGCACTTATATTAAACCCTTGACATACAATGACGTCTGAGAAACGTTATTCATTTCATGTGCCATTGTAGACTTTGACGTCTCCGAGACGCCAAGAACTTAATTAAAATTAATTAGTAATAGAATTTAAATAATATTTTTCGGAAGCATCAAATTCCGTCAAGGAATTAATCTTGCACAAACTTTGGAAAAATTTCGAATGCTTTTTAAGTGGGAACAACTATCTTAATAATCGATATACTTTTTTCGTGATAAAATCCGCTAAGAAAGTTCGACCATAAACGGCGTAGTTAACCCCGCGGAATCATCATACTACCGCTGGTTTACTGGAGCACTCGAGAATACTTAACTATGATTAGACCCTAATTTTCCGAGGTATTAAGCAGCGGCACCAAACCCTTCGATATAATTCGGCTAATCACCGTAACCGATATTATCAGTCGGTAGCAGATGTTGAATACCGGCAAGAAACCGGGTAGAAGTTAAGGTAGACCCTAATGAAGAAGGGTATCACTATTTCGCGGTGAAAGCGGCGCGGATGAAACTCGTTCGGCGCGGCCGCGCCCGACAAAAACTTTCCCTTCGAACTCTTAATCGCCCGTCATAACTACGGTCACGTAATCCCGCGGGATTATTTTCCCCGAGTCAGGCAAAAAGATCCCACGTCAAAAAACCGTCGTAACGAAGATTTCGCGATGACGTGGCTAAGGATTGGTTAACGTGAAAAATATTTCGCACCGTAATGTCGCTTCTTATTCCTCCAGTTAACGTTAGTATCAGATTTAGATTATGCATACATATATGTATGTGTATTAGTGGAGCTTCTCACAGCTTGCACATGTGTCTAAAGTTCCAAAGTTAGAGAACCTCCAGGAAGGAACACCTGACAATAAGTGATAATCTTTCATTGAAGAGATAATTTGTTGAGTCTTGATCAACCAATTTTCGGCACGAATTTCACGATGCCATAAGTTTTTTGAGTAGTGCATTTAAACTTATTTATTAGTCATTGGTAAAAATACATTTTCGTGTTGGTTCAAGTGTTATACTTTAGCACTGAAATATATAGGAATCATGCACTTGTCAATAGAAACTATTAACACCTTTCAAAAAAATATATTCTTCTATTAATAAATTCTTGATATTATGAAGATCATAAGGAATGTAGCTAAGTATTACTTGTTACTAAACAATTTGAATATTAGTAAAATTGGAGACTTAATAACTAATAAAATAATTAACGCAAAGTACTTTATAATTAATAAAATACTTGAGGCAAAACAGGCTTGGCGCTTAACGTGTTAAAATTAACACGCTCGAACTCTTCAAATTAAAACGAAAACTAATATCGAAAGTTGAAATTTCATACTTTCTAATGACTGAAAAAAATGTACAGGGTGACCCCACATTGATGGTACAACCGCGGAAGAGGGGAGGGGTTGCACATGAGAGAATAAATCCAAAAAGAAGGAGTAAGTTTTCTTCCACTTCAGGCTTTGCGTTCAACAAAATATTTCCTACATAACTGCTTTAATTTGTTAAAAACACGATGATTTAATTTTACAAGTTATGTTGAATTAGGATTTTGAGAATTTTTAGCACGCTCAATTGCCTTCAGAATTTTATTGCAGAAAAATCTACATATCTAGCTTTGCGTTGAACAAAATATTTCCTACATAACTGCAATCGTTTGTTAAAAAGACGAGGACTTAATTTTACAAGTTATGTAGAATTAGGATTTTGAGAATTCTTTGCCCGCTCAATTGTCTTCAGAATTTTATTGCAGAAAAATCGTATCTAGCTTTGCGGTCAACAAAATATTTCGTATATAATTGCTATCATTTATTAAAAAAACGAGGATTTAATTTTACAAGTTATGTANTACTTTAATTTGTCAAAAAGACGAGGATTTAATTTAACAAGTTATGTTGAATTAGGATTTTGAGAATTCTTCGCACGCTCAATTGGGTTCAGAATTTTAATAGAACGAAATTGCAGAAAAATCCGCGTATCTACAACAGAATATTCCGATCACCCTTTTCTCTCTGGGTAAACTATTATGAGCGGGGGTATCTTCAGTTCAGCCCGTTAAAATTTCATAAACCGGGCCCGCCCGCTGCGCTGGCAAACTCGCTGCACTTTAATATCCTGACGAGAAGTATATTTCTGCAGCAGCGTAGCAGCGGCCAGTTCCGGCTTTCTTACGTTGTTACGCGTTATACAAATTTAATAAAACGTCGCGTTTGAAAAAGAAACGAAACGGATAGGTAGGTACCGGGCGCCAGCGCCCGCCGGATTCTTGTTCCCGTCGCTGTTGTGTAGCCGCCCGCCCCGCCTACCACCGCGTTATCATCGATCTCTTAGCCCCTGGATTTCTTTGCGTTACAAATTACCCTGAGAGCCCGATACTTTAGCTTCCTCCCGGCGCTGATTGATAGCGGATCCCGATGCAAAGAATTGCGAAGATAACGCTGTTTACAGCGGACAACGATGCTTTAAATTTTGGGTTAAAACCCCTGCTCCCCGACGGCCGACGAACACCCATCGATTATACCCTGCGACCCCGCACAATTTTCTCCCAATTTTTTCCCCTGTCTCATAGTCGGAGAATTTTTCACGAATTAAAAACCGATCGTCGTAATCGATTGATACTCGAAGAATAAAAGTCCTTCCCAGGTCTGAGTTAATCGACAGAAAAATACTCCGTGTATGAATCCATAATTGTAATTTGAGAACGCAAGTGCCACGGTTGGATAGGATCTGTTTTACAGACGCATGACCACCGAGAGATGCATTATTCGCAATGGATTTGTTCGCTAATGTACGCCGCGAACAGTGAAATAAAAACAAAAAAATAAAAATAAAAAAGCGGAGGAGGCATCGTTCGGTCGTTTCAATGGATTGCGTTCGATCGACGTAGTACCTACGAGGGAACCTTTTCGCAAGAGTAACGACGCGATCGTTTCATTCCCGGGACACTTTTGTTCCGCGGGCACAAAGTAATCGTACGATATTTACGTGATCCGGGTGAAACGGCAAGGAACATTAATTATAATTACCGGGTTACGCGCGGGTAATGGCAATATTCTCTAATTATGGTAAACATTAATTACGCATTGAATCCTCGCGAGGCGAGCATTGTCCGACTCGACTGTAATTACATATCGATGTTCGAAGTGTAGCAACTGTTCGGCAAATTCGCGAACCCGATCTTTTCCACGACTTCCGCCCGACTTGTTTCACCGGCGAACAAAGGAGATATTACGGAATAAACTTTCTGAACAGCTTCCAGAGGTATACAAACCTCGTTTGAAGGCTAATTAATTTCGCTGCTTTCCATGGCATATATTATATTAATGGCGAGAGCAAATGTTCGATAATGATGAAATTGTATATTTGTACCTCTTAAAAGATGTTAAAGTCTCTGTTCTACGTTAGACCCATTGTTTATGTACGCATTCAGACGAGTATGAATTAAAATGAGGTAACTAATATAGAGAAGCTCATTAAGGGAGTTTACTTGATAATTCAATTAACGATAAGATTTATCTGCACAGATTAAACGAATACGTATTNGTTTGAAGGCTAATTAATTTCGCTGCTTTCCATGGCATATATTATATTAATGGCGAGAGCAAATGTTCGATAATGATGAAATTGTATATTTGTACCTCTTAAAAGATGTTAAAGTCTCTGTTCTACGTTAGACCCATTGTTTATGTACGCATTCAGACGAGTATGAATTAAAATGAGGTAACTAATATAGAGAAGCTCATTAAGGGAGTTTACTTGATAATTCATTTAACGATAAGATTTATCTGCACAGATTAAACGAATACGTATTTATTCTTCGAATATTCGTTTAATTCTACACAAAATTTCAAGTAAGTTTTATCGTTAATTGTTTAAATATTCGTTAATACAGTCGATGAAAATTCACTTCCCATAAGACTGTAAAATTTGCAAATTTTAAAAACGCTATATCTCGGTTATAAAACAGTAAAGAGCCTTGAAATTTTTATCCAAATCTCTTTATATGCAAACGAAAGCCCACGTAAAATTTTAGCTAAATCTTAATTCNACAGTAAAGAGCCTTGAAATTTTTATCCAAATCTCTTTATATGCAAACGAGAGCCCACGTAAAATTTTAGCTAAATCTTAATTCAGTAAACGTTAATTCAACTATGAAGTAAACTCTCTTAAAGCTGTGGTATCGATCATTACGTTCGACGTCGAAAACGTATTTCCTTTCATCAAATTAAAATGCAATTTAATGAACCGCGATCGGCGATCGACCAAGATGGGAACGAGAGGGTGTTTACCGCTCAAATATTAAGCATTACAAACAGACCGCCTTCGTGTGAAAACAAAGCAAAAGGGAAAGTAATGAAAACGGCGTGTGAAAACGAGAAAATGTCTCCTCTACGAGACGCTAAATATCCGGCCAGTCCTTTTTGCCAAGTAATGCGTTTTTGTCGCGTGGACAGAATGAACCGCATACCAGAACAGCCCGGCTTCAACGACTTTTATTTATTCCGCGTTAATTAAAAAATTTCACCAGCGCAGCGTGCCGCATTCTGGTGGACGGGTAACGCGAGTACCTACCCGTGGTAAAATATGCAAAAAACATTTGTCGGTCCAATAAACAGATGTAAAGTAAACTCCCCCGTATTTGTTTCGTTACCGCGTTCATTTTTAATCTCCACCTCCTGGCTAGCTTTCTCTTTTTCCTAAGCATTAGGTATCATAGGTTCTTATAGTATAACACAAGATTTCTGAGAATCCACATGCTGGATTCTTAAGAGTTAAAAAGAATAAAGAAAGAAAGAAGCTTGGCAACGAATTAATAAAACCACTTGCTCCGGCTTTCTTATGTTACGTAATAAATATTTTTTATATATTAATGTATTCTTTTATGATTTTGATGAAATTTGGCAGAGACTTTCATCAAAATATTTGACACTTTTTTATGAGCAACCGTGCATTTTAAAGTGAAGAAATCAGCTTTCAAAATTAAGGAAATCTATTTTTATCTCAAGTACTACAAGGAGTAGATAGAATGTAAACTGACGAAATTTGCATTTCGAAACGAAAAATAAAAAACAGATCTTCAAAATGTCTACTTGTATAAATAATATATTAAAAAAGATGACTAACATACAAATTATTTCAGCATTTTTCAGATTAAGTGTTGATACACTTCCTTTAAATATATGGCTAGTACACGACTTTATGTACATTGCAGATAAACCAAAATTTTTATCTGTATGTGTACTAAACTTGTGTTGAATAATGAGATGCAAAATGTTTTATGAATTTGTTAGAATAACGTACAACCTGCTATATAATAGATAAAATATTGTGTATTACATCATGTTATATACGATTTTGCTTCTTGCATCTCTAACAAATTATATAACTTTACTATAAATCTATTTTGAATGCAGATACAGCTCAAGATCTCTGACGAAAGTTTAAGAAATATGATAAAAAACTATATCAATATTTAAATCGAAAAATTTTGGGGAATAATGATGCTTACAAAGAATTTTTATGAAACTGTTCAACCTTTTTTGTTTGGATCTAATTGTAAGTATGAGTATTATTATAATAACTGTCCAAATATGAATGCTTTGTCATTATTATTGAAGAACTCAAACAACCTTAATAAAATAATTAGCAAATCGAGCTAACATCGTAGGCTGTTTTCACCTGTCCAAAATACATCACTACAAATAAAAAACAAGTATCAAATATTTTTATAACCTCTGCCAAACGTCAAAATGAGAGACTTCGCCTCCCTCATAAGTAGTGTTCTCAACGCTTGACAACATACACAAACTCCACACTACATATATAGAGCAAATTATATAGAATAGAAATTTGGGAGTTTGGAGTGGTCGCGCAACATCAGCTAAAGTAACCACTCGGCCTCCATAAAACGGGGGCGACGGTGTAAAGAGGGTGGCGAAGTCCGAGTTAATACACGCTTCATCAATGCCGATGAAGAGGGTCGAAGGTAGTACTTCCGCGAGGAACGACACTCAACCCATTCGCCAGCCCCTTAAATCCAATTTTTCTCACCCCTCGTTACGCGGCGCGACGCGCCCGGCCCTCCTTCCAATTCGACGCAGCACTGTTCCATTTTCGGCTCCTCTACCCACCACCGGAAATCGATATCGACACGTACCGGCCACTTTCGCGGTCGCTTCGATCTCATTTACAAATGGACCGGTCATCTCGCGCCAGATTTCTGTAATATACTTAACCGGGCATTGTAGTCTCTTGCCCCCAAGCGGACCGTTGACTCTATTACGCGACAACTCGACCGAATCCGACTGGCAAATGCGATGTCGTTAACGGCGTCCGCGGATCGGCCAATTTCCAGCTGTAAATCGCAACGCCCGAACAAGATCACACGGTTCCTTTTAATGGCCGCATCGATATTTCATTGCGTTCAACAACGATTCGTTCATAAAGAGATTATACCGGATAAACGCGGCGGCGTAATTTATTCACGTCTGGAAACGCAATTCTTATTTCTGTCAAAAGTTTGGAACTCCGGGCAACTTCGAGAGAAACAAAAAGCTTCATTCGAATTATAACTTTTACGGAAACATTAATTATGATTTATTTCGTTGTAATCAAAGTCGAACATAATTAAAATTATATTTGCAAGTAATATTACTTGCGTTCTAAGCATTTTTACGAAAGTACACCATCACCAAAAATAAACAAATAATTAAAAACTCACGAATTCGAAGAGGATGTCTCTGGTCCTTTTCATCTTGGAATCGAGTCTCAGCATCTGGAAACAAAAATGGCAAGATTCAATTCTTTCTGAATGAAAATCGCAAGTCAATATATTTTATCAATGAACCGATTATAAATATCTAATTACGGCAATCGTAGATAAAGTGTTTGTCGCGACGTAGTGATTAAAACGGTGTGGCGCGCCGTTTGTAATTGCACGACGATGGGCGGCTCACCAATAACGTGATTGACGGTGACGCGGTTGCTAATTTCCGTGAACGACGGGAAATTCCGAGCGACTGTTACGGGCATCGATGTTAATTCGCCTGAACGACACGCCAATCGACGTGTTAACGCCCGATAGCCGCTCGTGTTGTTTTCTACCCTCCGGCCAACTTTCCCGGCCCTCAAAAGAAGCACGTAGGCGTTCAATAGCAGCCGTGCAAATTTTAGTAATGACAAACCGCTTTCCTATTCTACGTATCAGAGTTTTCTTTTTTCATACAATTATAGTAAATTGTCTAATTTCTGTTTACGTCACAATTTCTAATGTCTAGCTCTTTTCTCTGATTTTACATGAAAAGTATTTTGCGAAAATTAAGTATAATTTACAATTAGTAAACGATAGAGTATAATCATGAAGGATTAATTAGAATTTGATAATTAGATTAGAAAATCAAATTCGTTCTTCGAATTCCTAATACGTTTTCATTAAATTTAGGATGGCCTCAAGAAAAAATTGTTCTTGGAGACTTTAAGGTCTCTCAGACTTCAAGAAATGCACACAGATGTTCAATAACAGGCATGCACATTGTAACAATGAGAAATCGCTTCCTTGCTCGAACACAATGTTCCCCTTTTTCTCATACAATACAACTATTATTTGAAAGCACACACATTTTATAATTAATATAAAATAATTTACCCAAGTAAACAAAGCACTATAATTATAAAAGAGACTGTGGATTTTACGCATTTGTAAGAAAACTGAATCTGGAAAAAATATAAATATGAAATGTATAAAAATATAGGAAGTATCAAAAGCAGAATGCATATTCTTTAAACTGGTACCAGAAATGTTTCATTTTCTATAATAATCCATAGCCTGAGTATAAAGAATGAATTAGAACCTGCTGACTGGATTAGGAAAACGAGTTCGATTTTTAAATCCCTAATACGTTTCCGCGAGACTTAGGATTGGTCCATGAGAAATCTGTTCTTGGTGATCTTGAGGAATGAGGCTGCAGGTTGCCAACTGGATCGGCCATAATGTAGTTACGTGCAACGGGTCATAGATACATGGGATACGATACGACTGGTTAAAATTTCATGAAGTTCAAGTCGAGACGTTGTGGGCCGGGCGGCGTGAAGCGGATGAGGTTACGATACGTCGATCTCCATTGAACAGGGCGATCCAAATCCGACGAAAGCCTGGCCAAACTTCTCTACGTACCAGCCAGTCTCGTTCACGCGGCGAGCTAATAATTCCTTTAAGCGGCACGAAACCGGACACAGAGCAACCCGTATACGTTACGAATTTCATACCGGCTTCCCTCCGCTGTTCGTCCGCTGAGATACATCCGTACCATTGCGATTGCATAGTTATTTTCCATGGCTGCTATATCCAGTGGCAATAACACGATATTATTGTTAGCGCCGCGCGTAGTTGCCTTTTTTTACCGCCCGGTAAAAACGCTATAGTTCCCTTTTTATCACGCCTCCCACGCGATCGTTTTGCCTGATCGTTCAATAAACTGCGACAATACGTCGCCGGCAAGAATATGAAATTTTTTTATCGTCAATCTTACTCAGAGAAGTGTAACAATTTTACTCCCGTACGAACATTTCATAGCCGACTTTAAAGCCTTTTCAAAGATGATTAGAAACATTTACTGCTTGTCTCTCTATTACGTAATACAATCCCCATTCTGATCGATCAAAATACTATAATTTCGCACTTTAGTCGAACATAAACGAATCTCATTTCATATCCCCAATTTTTAAACACGTTTGCTAAAAAACAAATATAGTATTTAAGATTTTATTGCAAAATCAGGACATCTTTTCTATGTCAGTTTTTTGTATAAATACCTACTGGAGTTTCAAATGTATTTTATACATATACATTTTTCAAAAGTATCTACATTTATAGACTGTTTGATTCTTATTTAATTAATGGGGCTTAGAAAATGTTTTCAGGCTCATTGATAGGAATAATAATCGACGATATTTCTTACTACGTATAATAATTCTATTCCCAAGTGCACGTACCAAATCAATTACCGAAGCCCGGAGTTCTGCACATTCTCAATCACTCACTTGTCTTCATCTGTCCTCCACCTGTCCTCATTTCTCGTACGACTAATTGCGACAAAACCCGAACACGACACTGAACTCCCGAAAAAAGAAATACTAAAACGCCACGCCGAGTTATAACCAACAATAATCCGATTATCCGAATTAAAAATAACATCCGAAATATCAAGACGCATATACGATAATCCTTCATTTACAGTCAACCGAAAACGTTTAAGAGCAATACTAACCGTCGCATCAATCGAATATACTGAAATTAGTATTTAATTAATTTCTCACTTGCGCACGTGACCGATCATGTACGAAGTACCCAAAAGACTAATGGTCTATTGCACGTAAAGGCACGTAGACGTAGAACACTACGCGGACACTACGAAGGTCGAGCGTCGAAAAATATAAACAATGTTTACTTTGTTTGGAGGCACGTACGCCTAAAATTCTTATATAATATCATATTATATTACATCATATAATGTAACATAATATCATATTATTTTTGCACGAGTTTTAATCTTCAGCGAACTCTAATTAATTTGACCAATTAAACATCGATTGATTATTATTATTTGTAATGTTGTATTAAATGTCGTACTTTAAATGTTGTGAACTATTCTAGATTTACGATACAATTATTGAATTATTAGTAATATATTATATATATCACGTATTAAATTACATTACACATATGCAATTTCGGATAATTACTCTTGGCTAGCTCCGGTTAGTATTACTTTCTCCTAACAATAATTAAAAAAGAGTAATAAATCTGATAAAACAGATTTATCCATCCCAACCCTTCAATCATGTCTTTAATTATCCATTTCGAAAATATTGATTCAAAAAATTACTTGCAATTATTTTCCATCCTGTAACTCAATTATTTTTACGACTTTCGATATACCCTATGCCAAATACATTTTCGAAGTTATGTATACTTCTAGAAAATATAATAAAAGATCGACTTCTTGACAGTTTCAATTCTAAACAGCCCCTTAAGACGAAATTAGCTAATGCAGAGGCAGAGGTGGACAGTGAAAGAGAGACAACTATGTATCATGCCACGAGGAGGCCGGACTTGGTCGTGTATGAAAGTCAGCCGCAAGTATTTGGCCAAAGTCCGTCCGGTTTCGATTCGATCGAAATTACTTCCGGGACGCGCACGTGCGCGTATTGACTGGCCCGAAGACGTCTTCATAGTGCGGCACGTGTTTAAACGAGCACGGCCTCGCGGTATTTGTCGCGTCGCTTGCTTGAGTACGCTTCTCGTGTCTTTGACTGGACACCGGACTCTCGCTGTGTGTACTCTCATGCAATGGATACGAAATTGTGTTCGCGACCGAGTCGGGCGAGACTGCCACCAAACTAGGTTTAATCCACGGGATTATTTATCGCGGGCAACGAGAGTTGAAATGTACGTTGGACGAATTGATATCATGCAAGTTTCACTAATGTTAAACTACGTTAAAGGGTAGCGAAAGGTCTTATTAACCCCTTCCCGTGCCATTTAGCTCGGAAAACTTCGGGCCTTGTCCATTCTCAAATCGTTTTCCTCCGTTTTTTATAATCATAACTCTTATAATATTATTGAGGTAATGGAATAAATAATACAATCATATATGAATACCTTTATACTATTAATTACTATTATCATTGTTTAATGTGAAAATGAAAAACTAAACATTATATTTGTGATTACAACTAATAAATGAAATTATACTTTTACGCATTGCACGTGGACACACCATGTTCTTAATACTACGTACTTAATAATAACCTTTTTACCTAAAAGACAAACAGCGACCTCTTTTGACCACTAATAATTAAAGAAGCCAAGCATTAGATATGAGACTCAACAATAACAAACCTAGCACATTCTTATAATATATAATATATTATAGCACATGAGATTATAACTAAGAGTCTAATTCGTGATACCCACGTTTCCTACAAAATTATGATCACGAGTACAAGTCATGATATTTATACTTAGTATAAAATTATGATCACGAGTCAGACTCGTTAAAGTACGGCAAGGGGTTAAACATTGATTTTATCAGTTCTCCAAATTTTGCCGTCGTTCGTTGCCGTATTTATATCAGTACTATCTTGCAGTATTTGTGGAAACCTCTGTTTTCCCGGCGCAGACGAATTCAGGTACTTCACTGAGACTTCAAACGAAGGACCAACAGTTTAGAGAGCAGGGTACCAAGTGAGTTTACTTGGCCCGACCCTGACCCGTCTTGGGAACTAAATCCTCCCTGAAATTATTGTTTCGGTAGCTGAGCCGGAATTTTTATGAGGCCGAAATTTACGACCACCGTTCCACCAAAGTCTAGGAGTCCCAAAGGAAACACAACGAATGAATGTGGAATTTGTATTAATTAAATATACATATTTTCCAGCCTAAGATCGCATGTAGCTTTCCAACCCCACAAACTATTATAGATGTTCCTATTTTTGTTGACAAATCTGCCTCGCATGCATAAAATGATTTCGGAATCGAGATTAAGTTTCCCCAAGCGTTTCTATCAATAATTCCTGCGGTGCGTCGATATTCCGAGCGCGTATTTGATATCTGCGGGAGGCTCGACAGTGCTCGGTGTTTCGTGAAATATTCAAGTTTCATCAACCCTACTTGTTGGCCCGCTGATACGGCAACGTACGACGGAAATGACTGTATCACATATTACTCAGACGGCGCCGACCGTATGACGTAGCCATTATTCAACATCCGTCGGACGGTAGACCATGAAAAAAAGAAACGGGAAATAAGCTTTAAATAGACGGTGTGTTTATAATCCGTCGACGAATTAAACAAGTTAGCAGAGGAGAAATAATTCACTGGAGAACGTTCACGTATCTCATTCCACATTTAATCCCCTGTTCGAGCTCGCCGAGGGTTTAAGCATCGAGTGCTCTTAATTACCTTGAAAACCGAATTAAACTCGTCATGAACACGCTGCAGCCTGTTATCGGTGCAGCTTCGTTTTCAATTGCCGACAAAACGTAGTTTCTGGACCATTGCAGGTCGCGATAACTTTCCTGCTCCCTTATCGTCTATGCTAGAGCGATCGCTATACTTATTGCTGCGCTGTCACGTCTGGGGATAAATTCACCGGAAGTGACACTATCGTTGCCAACGCTCGCCACTTTTATTCACAGCGATGCCCGTGGCACACGGAATTGCTCCATAATTCCGTTGAAAATATTAATACTATATTTTCCCTCGAAACGACGGGGACGGGCATTTTTCAGACGGGCTTGTCATAATTTTTTGATTTGACTCGGGAGACCCACTCGCGGGCACAATGTCCTTAATAGGTAATTTCTATGTATGCGTTTGTGATCTCAACGCCGCCGTTCTGTCACGTAGCTGTGACGAGTCGTACGTCGTACTCTTTACGGAAAACTAAGATTGCTTTTAACCACAGTTAAATATAGCCTACCACGTTCAAATACGCAGCGCGTTATTATGTTAACGCGAGTAATTTCGAACTAGTTACTGAATAAATAGTTTCCGCCTCGTTTGAGAAGGACGGGAATCCCGATACGGGGTTAACTCGAAGTGATCCCTTAGTTAGTACGCTTCGCGTACCACAGTTCACAAATCTGGCTTCGGTAATACTCGTAACGTGTACATACATATATTAAAGCTCCCCGTAAAACGAAAATACGTAATTAATCCAAATCGCTTCGGGATAAGAAGATTCAGCTTCGTATTACAGAGAAATTTTGTACAATTCTAAATATTGAAAATTGCTAAGTAGAAAAGAAATAATTAATGCAATCTCTCAATTATATTAGGTCCATCTATTAGAGTGAAGAGGAAATGGAAATAATACCTAAAGTGCTCAGTTTTCAAATTCTGCTACGTGGTTAGGTCGAAAGTGTACATAAGGTAAATGTGCTAATTACTGCGACTTTTTATGCAAGGTAACTTTCAACGCGAAAATCAGCTATTTGA
>SMSR01011956.1:8250-27663 GCA_019453355.1 Ceratina japonica | reverse complement strand
GGTTTTTGTCTTTTGTCAATATTTCTTTAAGGCGATAAAGAATCCAAAAGACTTCTGTTCCAAAATATTACTTATTCTCTTAAAAATCAATTCGTCCTTTTTTCAAAATTCAAACCCTACTAGGGTGGAACATATTACATATTTTTATATTATTTTTACATATTTTTATTTGATGAGTTACAGGTTTAGTTCTCGTTGCACATACAAATGTCCAAAAATCAATTTCAGGATTTTANAGTGTTATTAAAATTTTTCTTTTTCTTTTTTATTGCACTTCTTGAACATTTTAATCCACTCTCAACAACAATCAAATATGCCTTCGAACCGACTAAACCTACTCTACAAGGTTATGCTTTACCGTTCGCGTGTTCGCAGTAATAGGCGTTCGTGAAATATACTGTGTGGAATATACTGTGTGGAATATACTGCGGTCATTAATATATTAAAGATACACATTAAATTAACATACTTTCGTATTTTTCTAACTAAATAATGCATATTTTGATTGTTTGTAATATTAAAACGTACTATGTATTAATATTGTTGAAAACAAATGCAATTTTAAAAGAGGTGTTTGACAGACGTCAACCAAAATTATTGCAAAATTCATATTCTCGTGAACTACTCGACTTTGAAGTGTTTTAAAGTAATTATAAATTTCATTATTGCTATTTATTTTGTTTAAATTATTATTATCAAATAACAAAATAATTAAAGAATTTCTTTTATTTCGTCTAATACATTTAAAAAATTCATAATTAATGATTTTAATAAAAATCCGCAGTATTTGGGGCATCTGCAGTAATTGGCACACTTACCCTACATGTATTAAAATTATAAGTAAAATGAAAATGGTGGATAAAAAGACTCAACTTCGTATTAAATAAATTTTGTACAATTCTAAACGTTGAATATTTCTAAATAGAAGAGATAATATATAATTCCTGAGTTCGTATTTTGATTGAGTGCGTGGAAGAGGAAACGGAAAGAATAGGCAAACTACTCAGTTCTCAAAGAAGCCATAAGAGCTAATCTGGCTGGCGCAGCTTTCAGCTTCCATTCGATTCTGTTTAGCCTTGCCGGTGTAATTAAGCCAGCGGTTCCTTTCTTAATAATCGCTTCGAGTTCCAGGTAATCTTCCAACTTTCCTGATCAACGTTGGCACAAGAGTCGCTTAAAACTTCCTTACCCTCGAAACGATACCCCCTAATTGCTAGTACTTGCTGTTTCTCGTGATCGTGGCCCGGTCCGGGCGTCGAGTTTGTTTCACCCGAAGCGTACATTCTTTTTGCTCTTTATGCCGCGCTGTTAACTGCCACTATAAAACCGTGTCCCCGGAATTTATAGCGCAATAGAGCCTTACCGGTGATTTTGCTATCTAACGGCCGAGGAGATCCTCTGCTAGAATTTATAAATGCCTGATAAGAGGGATGAAATTTGTTGTAGGGCTTCGCCTGGTCAATGACTTGGGAAATCTAAAAAAGATGCATACGCGCGCGAGCGGAGTATCGAGATAACGTTACGATAAATGTACAATATTATTTTACCCTCTTTGGAAGTATTTTACAATTATATTACAGAAACGAAGCTCAATCTTGCGTTGCTCTCGAGACAGACCTTAAATCACATTCATGAACGTCGGGGAGGACACGAAGCCCGTGCAATAAAGACGCTACAGGCGTCGTCTTCATAAAACCGGGAAAGAGGACGGCGCGACGGTGGACGACGGTAGGACGTAGACAAGGCGAATCCTCGCGCGCGCGGTATAATATTTTCTGGGGAACGCGCCGGGAGTGATCTAGCGATCTCGAAAACGTAACTATCCCCCGGAGGGGAGAAGCGAAGAAATGAAATTCCAGCTATCTCGGTACGTGGTCAAAAATAAGGCGAGCCGGTTTACCGCGACCGGCCACGTGTAATAGGGCGGAAGGGGACGGGCGAACTTTCACGGAATACCGAGCAGAGCCTCCGCCGAATTCTTTCGCTTAGCGCCTCCGCGTTGGCTGATCGCAACGCCGCGCGGCTCCGTGACTCTGAAAATCTCGCGAATTCCCAAACTTTCTGCAACCGTGAAACGCGGTTAAGATCCAATTTCGGGGAAACACGAGGCTTTCAATCATTCGGAAGTGAGAATCGACTGATTTACTGATCGAAGTAAAAGTATTTCTTTCTCTGATATAAACTCGGCCGATGAGGTATCGAATATGTGATTGAAAATTATAGGATATAAGATATAATTATAATCTTGTAAAAATGTACTCTTTTTTATGTTACTGTTATTATTATTGAATTTAGTTTTTAAGTTGCATCAAGTGCAAGGTAATCATTAGTGGACTGCGGATATTTATACAGTCATGGAAATTTTAAATAATTTGAAAAAATACAGTATATAGCAATATGGTAAAATTTCTGGATACAAAAGTAGCACAAGTATGATCGAGTTCAATGATGGTTGATTATTATTACTATTAAATTTTTAAGATTGCATCAACTAGAAGTGTCAATAGCAATCAACTGATTATTATAGTCTGCTGATTTAAGACATTTATAGAAAAATAGTGCATATAAAAAAGAATTTATGCAATGTCTAAAGACATACAAAACATCAAAAGTAAAACACATATTATAATTCTTAAAATACAAAAGAAATTCCTATTTAGTTTCCACTTCCTACATTAACATAAAAAACACTATATCAGGGATTACTGTAATTCTCATAAGGTCGATAAGTCACGTGTTATATATATTTTATCCATCTGGAAAGTCATGTGTTATATATATTTTATCCATCTGGAAAAGTTAGCCGATCACAGGAATCAGGGGAGGAAATAGACGAGGTATTAAACAAGCGGTAAGCTGCGGGAGTCAGCACATTTTCCCCGGCATCGCCCCGAATAATTACAGGAGAAAAATCATCACCGGCGGTATATCCTCGAGACGTGCTCGAAATTCCGAGAGCACGCGTCTCGCCGCTCGAGATCCATCCCGCCGGACGTTCAAGTGCACGAAATGAAAAAACTTTTCCCCGCATCTGTCGGACAAATGAAGTACAAGCCTTCTAATCGAGGACTCGTTCCCTAACCGAGAAAATTAGTCTGTTTATCTCGGCGACCATCAGCAATCAACGTCTAATCTTATTATTATGCAAGGAGAAAGCGTTTCTTCGTATTTTGACTTCAATTTAAAAAATCTGAAGAACGACTTATGTAAGTGTTTACAGCGTTTGGGCAGCAGCTTTTCATATATATTTCGGAGTGTCATAAGGTTCATTCATTTGAACAACATTATTGTAAATAATTATGGAGTCGAAGAAGAGTGACAATAGGTTTTTGTCTTTTGTCAATATTTCTTTAAGGCGATAAAGAATCCAAAAGATTTCTGTTCCAAAATATTACTTATTCTCTTAAAAATCAATTCGTCCTTTTTTCAAAATTCAAACCCTACTAGGGTGGAACATATTACATATTTTTACATATTTTTATTTGATGACTTGCAGGTTTAGTTCTCGTTGCACATACAAATGTCCAAAAATCAATTTCAGGATTTTCTCCAAAAACCTTTGGAGTTCAATATCTCAGGGGTTTCGTATTTGTTCACAAAATACTTCGATTCATTTTGTCTCCTATACGAAGGGGATGGTAGTAAATCCATAAAATAAACTGTCGACCAGTGCGTAAATATCTAATATAACAAGGGCGATAGTGAGAGGAAGGGAGAGGGTATCAGGGATGGAACAGTTTGTAGGTGCAAAACGGATGGTAGCTGCCTGCCTTGGCATTAATGCCGGGATTAGGTCGAGGCCGTTAGTCCTGGCAGAACGCGGCGTTGATGTCTCAATTCCGCAGGTCCGGAACACACCTTGCGATTGCACCCCCTCCAGCCGGCAGTATATAACCCGTGAGACGATCGTTTCACAGTGGCTTCCAGCGACTCTTTAAACACAGTCTAGCAGGAAGCGACGCTGGAGGATAGAACCTTCTCTAATGGGATATCGATATATTCATGGAGGCTCATCTCGAGCCGGGTCTCCTTTTACCACCTCGAGAGCGTCTTACCTACCCTCGGATGCGCCCTCCTGATGCATGCGGAGGCGAGATAGGCTGCCAAGCTAATTGTTTTCCACTCTCTTTCTCGCACCCGAGCGCCCGTCCTCGTCTGGCCCAGTGATACCTCCGCCCGTGGCTTCTTCCGGATTCGAGCTCCTCTCCAGGTTGCCCTCGCCCCTTCCTGACCCCGTGCACACGGCCTCGGGAAGTCTTTCTTCCGCGCGAGAGGAGAAAGAAAAGAGAGCCAATGTCAGTTGAAAGGATGATCGGACGTTGAACCTCCCCCTGCTCTTTAGTTTTGCAATGCAATAAGCGAGCGACCACTTCGTGCCCTCGCCTCGGCGCAATTAACGTCCCGGCGAAAGGTTCGATTGTTTACGGGGTTGCGTGAACCTCAATGTATTATCCTCTCCCGGTTTCTTGCAACCCTTTCATTCATCCCTTTCATTTCCGACGTTTTTTTTTTCTTTATCCCGCCGCTTCTCCGTTCTGCCCGGCTGCCGGAGAACGAAGAAACATTGTGTTCGCGTTCCGCCGACGACGCCGGCCGACTGTGTTCTCAACCGAATTCCATACAATTCCGCGGGTTGTATATACGTCGAACGGATCGAATCGCGCGGGCCACGGCTCCGCTCGATACCCGCCGGACGGCGACGGTTTGTTTGCATCCAGGATATTCGTCCTCGACGGGGGAGAAGAGACTTAAGAAGTTGTTTATTCAGTGGCAGACGCGATCCCGTCGACTTCTTCTTCGACTCCACGGATATTTTACGATGTTTCCTCTGATTTTGTTGCTCGCAACTTTGGCTACCTTGAATTTCACGAATCCGGGACCGGGATACTTTTTATTTAGATGCGAACGTAACTGAGTATCAGGATTCTTATATAACGATGCTACTTGGTATTTAAGGTTGTATGAGCCGTAAGATCTCTACCAAAAGTTTAAGACATGGAATAAAGAAAAATTATTGCATTAAATGTGCTGTATTTCCAAAAAACTAAATCAGCTTCAATTTTTGACTAATCTGTATATTGTAAGGATACAGAATAAATAAAAATTAGGTTTATAACAATAATATAAATTTGACTAACTTCCTCTAGCCATTTATTTTTGTCCACGACTATAATTACCCTATCTTTTATTTCTTCTGTTGGAATTTCACCATCCTTTGATTTTGACTAATCTTATATTGTGAGGATACAGAATAAATAAAAATTAGGTTTATAACAGTAATATAAATTTGACTAACTCCCTCTACCTAGCCATTTATTTTTGTCCACGACTACAGTTACTCTATCTTTTATTTCTTCTGTTGGAATTTCACCATCCTTTGATTTTAACTAATCTGTATATTGTGAGGATATAGAATAAATAAAAATTAGGTTTATAACAATAATATAAATTTGACTAACTCCCTCTACCTAGCCATTTATTTTTGTCCACGACTATAGTTACCATATCTTTTATTTCTTCTGTTGGAATTTCACCATCCTTTGATTTTGACTAATTTGTATATTGTGAGGATACAGAATAAATAAAAATTAGGTTTATAACAATAATATAAATTTGACTAACTCCCTCTACCTAGCCATTTATTTTTGTCCACGACATAGTTACCCTATCTTTTATTTCTCATGTTGGAATTTCACCATCCTTTGACTTCGTTCCTTGACTTGACCTACAAACTTTGCCTTATCTTTAAACTCTAACTGCATCATTCTTGAACCGTGTCCTCACATCATCCTTAAACCCTGATATTCCTTCTCTTACATATCCTAATCCCCACTCAAACCCGGAACGTATATTTTGCTCCGCTTTTCCTCAGTTCCGAGATTTGACTCATAATTTTGTTCTCGAACTTCGTCGTGACTCTCGCAGAATAAAATCGCATTCTATTGTCAAAAGACACGATTATTATTATTATAACATACAGGGTGTCTCAAAAAAAGTGTTAAAACTAAAAATTGCAGATTTGGTCATTCTAAAGTATCTTATTTAACACGGAATTAATAGAATACGACAGGTAATTTAAAATGACCTCATTAGTCAAACCGGATTCCCCGGAGTCTTTCCCCGTCGAGTTCGACTGCTTCACTCACTGAATTCCCTTTTTGCGAGATAGATTCCAGCAGTTAAACGCACTCGTTACTAATTGTAAGCCTCGGATCGGGATCGGTTGGGCGCGGGGCACGTTTGAACGGCGATTCGTTTCCAGGGTAGGAACTGGGAAGTACCTGAACCGCCTCGCGCGGTCCGATCCTGTTGAACTTCTATGTTAGATCAACAGTTTGGGCAGCGGAAAGGGACGGCATAGTTCGATCGCTGCCGCGCGTGCCACATATGTATGTGTACAGGAACGCATATATAGACACACATGCCGTGCAAACACGGTATACATCAAATCGAAGACGCCGAGATGTTTACCCTCACCCCAATTACTTTTGACCGGGCCCTCATCTCCGTCGGAAGTTCCTCTGTCCACCGGAAAATTCATTGTGTATACACACACACACACGCCCCGGTCACGGAAATTCATCCGATGAAAAACGATCTAATAAATCTGTTTGCCCGGGCCCGGGTTAAAAATATTTTCCGCTACGGACGAGATTAAGGAAGACAATTAACGCGGGCAGCAAACGGCACGATTCGTAAACAGCGCGGAAGATAATCGACGGGCCCGGCGACGTGGGAACGGGGAACTGATTTTGAGAATCGATCGGCCGTATCGCGGGGAAACTAATTACCGTGTATATAAGCGGAATCATTAGTCTGGCGCAGTGTACACACACCTTGTGAATTATCCTTGAACGGTAGCACCGAAAAGTGCTCGGAGGGTTGGCCTGCACGTTGAAGGCAGTTAGCAGCCGGGGATTGGTAGCCTTCGGCTGTTTAACTCGCTCGCCCTTCTATAGAATTCTGTGGATACAACCACCATTACCATCGCCATTGCCACGGCTACACCCTCCGCCGCCGATATACATATATTACGGTATATATATGTATGTATGTATGTATGTACGTATGCATATTCGACCGGCAACGTCAACGAACGCTATAGGTAGCCGGCGCGACCCGGTTTGATCCAGGAAACGGGCTTAGGCGAATCCTCGGGATTTATCAACATTGCTACGTGTCCCTACCATTATTTTCTGTCCAGCAGGTGTGCAAATCGTCCCGCTAACCAGCCGGGAAATGAGAATCTCCAACGGCAGCTAAGATCTTCGGAATATCTCTGAATGCGAGTCCCCATGAAACGCGTGGACAATGAGACGATAAGAATAAAATTGCTGGGATAGAAACGGGAATAAATTCGAGGAGATGGGCTCGAGGGTTATTGGCTGGGCGTTCTCGTCGTACATTCGCCGCCACTCTGTTCTATTCTACCGATTTCCCTCGCAGGAGGCAGACAGATGCGATGGGCCAGCAGGCGTTATGCGCGAGACCGGCTATGGCCACGGGCCATCTCTCTCTCCTGCCGGCGTAGAGGGGTTATTTGCGGAGGAAACACTTTTTCTGACCGGCGAGGGGATAAGATAAGGGCTCGATGGAAAAACCGAACGGGCTCACGTTCCACGGGCGCGTAATTTTCGGAAATTAGAAGTGCTTCCTTCCCTTCCGTAACCCGAACCACCTCTCCTCGATCGATTGCGATACGACGTGATTGCGGCTTGGAATCGAGTGCTTCTCCCCTGCTCGAGAAAGCGATTTGTTTTCCCTCTTTCGATGATCCTACCCTTTTCTCTAGAATGATGGTCGAGATAAGATTTAAGCACTTATACAGTAACCGAAATGTACCTTCATTTATTAATACTACTGCCATTTAATTATAATTAGATTTCGTCTATTTATAACAAAATTAAGCACACAAAAAATCATAAAAAAATATACAGAGTGAAGAAATCTGCAAAAAGTATCAACAGCAGAATGCATATCATTATATCATTAAAGGATTACTAAATATCATTTCTTAAAAGATAGTAATAGCAATTTCTTGTACAATGAAAGATAAATTTTATGATAGAAAATTGTTTATCGTTGCCCGAATTCTTTGCAATATTTAAGATAGTTGTTGCCTGACTCATGTGGTGCAGATGGAGGAGAGAGAAGCGAGAGTAGATGAGAAAATGATTGAGATATCGAATGGAGGAGATGAAGAGATAGGGCGTATGATGGAATGGTAAAGACTCAGGAATAGGGAGAAATAGCAGGGAGAAAGGCACGAATGGGGAAAGACAAAACATGTAAATGGTCAGGGTAAATGGTAGACTATAGAGCAAAACATGGGAAAAGGCGGTCCAAAACGTATGAGATAGACGGAGCATTAAGAAACACGTAAGATAAAAAGGAGAGCGAAGGAGAGATAATACGGGACGATATATAAACTAAAGAGAAAGATAGGATAAGAAAGACGAAGGAGAGATCAGCAGAGGCGTTAAAATTTTTAAAGTAGGGCGCCAGTACGGGAGAGTAAAGTAACGTAGATCAAGGTAACGTGAGGTAGATATAAAGTAAAACAAGATCGTAGCTTGAAAGGGAATCAATTAAAAATATACATGTCTTGATATCCTTTGACAGACGTAAAAAAATTATAGGTGTATTTGAAAAGAATTAAAAGTATCCTTTAAAAATCATGAATAAATATTTGCTATAAGGTCAATGTACCTATTTTTACTCATGTCCCTATTTCTGCTCACTCTACAGTATTTGTATTATTAAAAATTTACGATTTATTTAACAAATGAACAAAAAATATTTTTGAATTAAGTAATATTTATATAATTCAAAAATATTTTTTGTTCATTTGTTAAATAAATCGTGAATTTTTAATAATATAAATACAGTAGAGTGAGCAGAAATAGGGACATGAGTAGAAATAGATACATTGATCTTAATTATGTAAAAGCTCTCTTAAAACCATCCTATGCCTCATAAAAACGTTTTCGATTGGATTAATGTCTAATGACAAAATTATCTCTACTAATCACGATTCGTGGTTCATCCTATGTATAATAATAAAAATTCATTTTCTTTAATACATGGATTTTCTATACAGAATTCTTGAATTTGTATCTGATTATTTTTATGCCTTGTCTCGACTAATAGGACAGCGAGTTCCTAAAATTATCTTGAAAAAGGATTGGGTATTATTATAAGTACAAATACTGTTCCATTTGTTCAGGGAACGGTGTTCCACCGTTGGCTGAAACAATGAATCATAGTCGGCGTACAAAATGGTCTAGCACTTTCGAACGCGTTTACTCACTCTTTGTGCGCATTCTCCTTGCAATTCTCTTAGAAACCTCGCAACGTCAATGCGCTTAAACCCTCTTTCACGTAGATACCCTTTCAATCTTGAGGGAAAAAGAAATTTGTCCCTTCGTGGCCCGGTAACTTGATCAACGCGCACGTAGGGGCTGAACTATTTCACCCCGTGGCGATTTTAATTTACCTTGTATTCAGATCGACGTGAATATCCGATAAAGGCGAATGCCTCGTTTAGAAAATAGGAGCACCTCCGGGTGGAAGTAGAGAGAGAGCCTGAATGGGCCGTCGTAATTGTGCGCGTGTGTGCACACGGGTCGAGGGGGTGAGTTCTCTTAAGGGCAAACGGAAAGTTCCCGGGGCCGAGTTTTCTAGCGCGAGAGTTCAGAGACAGCGTTTAAAGTAAAAGTTGCCCGACGTATTTAAACGGGACCGGTTTTATTTATACTCGCATCCTGCGTGTACCGCACGCGAATTCGTGTGCCCACCCAATTGATCGTTGATTTTTCACTTTCACGGAATCAAATTAATACGGTGAATGTCGTGAAAAGAATAAAATAATTCTAAGAGGCAGCTCGATTTCATTAAAAGTAATCCCCGCCAGAAACGAGGACGTTATTCTAAAAAAAACACATATTAAATTCGTTAGCCGGTGAAACGTCGAGTTCAGTTAATTAAGGTCGAGTTTTTCGTGGCTGTATCAAAACGAACTCGAGAATTATATAGGGGACGCGGAGGGGGCGAACGTTTTATTAAAATCTAAGAAGTTCGAGGGCCGAGCGAATTTCCGTCGCTATTACTATCTCCCCCGCGCCGCCGCGCGAGCCCCGCCGCACCCCGACAATAATTCTAATCCGCTCGTTATTTACCCGGCGAACTTTCGAAACTGCGTCGCTCACGGTAATAGCCGCGATTACCCACCTACTCGAGAAATTCTACGAACATTTTTCCCCGCGACGAACTTTGACAGATTAGCCCCGCCGCCGGTGACCTGCGATTCCTATTAAAATAAACCGATCCCTCAAAATTCCATTGTGTCCCGCGGCTCTACTCGCGGAATACTCGCTTGGTAAACTTCGCACGGATTTTATTCTAAACATCGGAACGCGCGACACCACGGCCGCGCGTTGTCCCGCGGCGAAGTTTTTCGAAAGTTCGCATTCCGGTCGTTAAATCGGGATCCAAGTCTGCTACATTCTTCTGCGGCAGCCGCGCGGGTAAACTCGAACAAGGAGCAATCGGGCGGCGAGGAGGATACGTTCGGAAATGGCACCGCTTTCAACGGCAGGACCGGGCGTAATTCGTTCTTTCTGAACTCGGCCGAATCCCGTTTTATACGATTTTCTTTAAGGATTTGGCTCGCGCGCTCACTAAACTTCTTCGATGCCGTGGAGATGACACGCGGATACTCCGCCGCGCCGCCCAGGGAATTATTCTGGCGAGTCTTTCTGTCTTAAATAATTCTTCGCGCCACTCGAACAGCCCATCTGAAGCGGACCCGGAGGGCTGGCTTAAAGGGGTGGCCGTCCCGGTTCGAGTAAATAGAATGCACGAGGAGTGCTCGCTGCTGAGACGTTGCCCTGGCATTGTTTGCCACGATCCGGGCAGTGTTTGCATCCCTGAATCAATTAATTCACTTCCAGGCCAACTAAATTGTAGCTACATTTTTCACGTACATTTTATTCCGCTTCAACTTTGCTACGTATGTATGTATAAATTTAATTTGAATCCAGAAGGGGAATAGAATGTCACTTTTTATTTAGTATAATTCCTATCTGTTGTTTTGGGCAAGATGATATGACAGGAAATGCGAGACACAATAGTGTATTGTGTACTAAGCGCACTACATGCACATTTTGCTTCGGTTAAGCTGATTCATATAGCTTGAGATAATGATCCATTCTTGATTATATTAATTCCTTCTATTGAGACAAGAATTAGTAGATTGTATTAGTTCCTTCTATTGAGACAAGAATTAGAAGGTTGTATTAATTACTTCTTTATAAAAGAAGTTTTAATAAAATTTTTTATAACAGACCAGATTAAGAATTCAATCCTATATTAATACTGTTTTACATTTTACATTTTTAAAATAAAGTACAAACATGTATATACATACACATTCGTAAATTAAANAATTAGTAGGTTGTATTAATTACTTCTTTATAAAAGAAGTTTTAATAAAACTTTTTATAACAGACCAGATTAAGAATTCCATCCTATATTAATACTGTTTTACATTTTACATTTTTAAAATAAAGTACAAACATGTATATACATACACATTCGTAAATTAAGAAATGAATGGAAATCGATTAATTCCAAAGCCTCTATTTATGTACAGAAGACTAAATAAATTAATAAACAGGTAATCAAACACGTAAATAAATTCATTACCCAGTTTTTAAACCAATAAATGAGTAAACAGGAAATAAATAAATGAGTAGATTAAGAAATGAGCAAATACAAAATAGGAATGGACGAATGAATGAATGGCTGAATGAATGAAGGATGTTTTCATTCACATCGCAAAATCAATCTGAGTAATTATTTCTTAATACGTAGATTGAAATTGTTTTGACATTTAAATGCCAGAATCCAAATCTAACACTGCAAATTTGAAGCATAGATTTATTTCTATTTTCTGATCTTGTACTAATAAAAAAAACTAATGCAGAAAATACATTCATTACCCAGTTATTAAGCCAAAAAGTGAATAAGTAGATTAAGAAATTAACAAATAAAAATAAGTATGAACGAATGAATGAAAGATGTTTATTATCTTATTTGACTTATTTATATACTTGTAATTTGTATTCACATTGCAAAACCAAACTACATGAATTATTCCTTAACACGTTAAAATTGATTTTTATTTTGAAACGTCAAAATCAAAATCCAGCACTCAAAATCTGAAACTCAGACTTATTCCCATTTTCTGGTCTTGTAACAATAAAGGAAACATAAATGCAATAAAAAACGAGTCGTCAATCACTGTCCCAAACTGTATGTATATGCAAATTCAACTTGAATCCGGAAGAGTATTGTCTCTTTTTATTTAGTGCAATCCGTGTCTTTAGTGTTGTCTTGGAGAAGACGATATGATAGAAAAGGTGCTTAGTGCTTGACACAATGGTGTATCGTGTATTAAGCGAAGGGCCACACAAGGGAAATCATTAAAAATTTGTACCCCCGGGCCATTGTACACCGTATTAGAGCACACGTCACACAGGGGAAATCATTACGAATTCGTGTTGTCCGACAGTTTTTTTTTCCCCATGTTGTTTTTCCGTTTTGGCGTTGCCGAAAAATGAGTTCATATTTCGAACCGCGCGTTACCCGTGCTAAAACGCCAGCTGTGCTTGTAGGCGACGTGACATTCTCCTCATTTTTATTGCGTCGAAAAACCAGACCATTCCTTCCCCCCCTCAAAAAAAGCCGAACGCGTTACGCTTTTTGACCGTAGCGCCGGTAAATGTTGATTTGACGAGGGTTGGAAAAAGGAAACGGACGAACCAAAGCAGGTTTTTAATATCAAATCTGGAATTCCTTCATCTAACCAAACTGCACTCTGCATTATGCTAAACAGAAGCCATTCTTTGCCGCTTTGACTCTGTTATTTGATTAACTCCGGGCCGGGGAGACGTCGGTGGGACCGTAAATCGTTATTTCGGCTTTGATGTCGACGCGGCCAAAGGCCCGGCCGGCCAGTTAGCCAGCGCCACAATGCCGTGCCGGGGCGCGGAATTTTAGAAATTACCGTGACGCACGTAATTTCGTGGGTCCGCAAACACCCGGCGAAGGATCATCCCGGTGTTAAGGGGCAAGGCTGCGCCGGCGGTCGGACGTGCGAGCGCGCGGTAAGTGAGACTGCTTAATTAACATAGTACGAGCGGGGCTCCGGGCGACTGTCGTCTAGAATACACGTGCGCAAATAGACAAGTCGTCGAGGTACCGGTTGCCTAAAACGCTCCGCGACGTCTCCCGGCGAGCCACCGCGGCCCGGCCACTTCTCATCGCAATTACGCCATGGGTATCGATCCCCGCCCTCCGCCATTGTCTTCGGCCCACCCCCGCGTCGAGGGAACGAATTAATTTTCGAAAGGCGCGCCGCTTTATTTAAATCCAACGACTCGCAATTTTCCGAACCCCCATCTCTCTCGGTATCACCGGGCGAGGGGGAAACGCGTTTAGTCACGCTCGATTTGTCGTTGGCTGAATCTCCATTTCAATTCCGGGCGGCCTCGGCGTCGGAAATAACTATTGACCGTCGCGATCTTAATGTCCGAATTAGATCTCAATCGAGTGTGAAAAAAGGCTACTGTCGCAGACCGAGGCGTTTGTCTTCGAAGCAGATAGTCTCGCGGGAGAGCAAGCCTCGAGCTTCTTAGAATTTCCATACGCGTTCGCCTCCTCGACTCCTTTTTTAGGGAATGTAATGCGAAAATTATGGAAATGCGACGGTCCCGCGATTCTCTGTATTTTTGTATTATTCAGCGATAAGTGTTTCGAAATAAGATGCAGGCGCGTGGGAAAAGTGGTTGACGATCTTCGAGCGGAATTTCATGTTACACGCATAGGGGAAGGCGGTGGAAGAATCTCGGTAAAGTGGCTGAGAGATTTCCTGGACCGATATAAATAAATAAGTCTACGATCTCCCATTTCCACCCGTTCCCGGTGGCTGCATTCATACAGCCAGGCCAGATGGGGGAGAAGTAGCGGGCGAGAAGCTGAAAGGAGATAAAGGAGAGAGGCGTCTCGAGTCGTCGGCCGGGATCGAGTTTCCAGAACGCCGATCCCCCTTTCGCTGCTCGTCAGGACTTGGCCGGCTCACCGGCTCACTGTATTAACGGGAGTCAACCATTTCCGGGCACGAACGGTCTCCAAGCCTGAAATACCCCTTTTTAGCGATCGCTAATTATGACAAGGAAACGAAATCCGAGAGACAACATTCGCCGATTCGATTCGTTCGTTCGACTTTAACTCCGGCTGCATGCACTTAACATCATTACTAAACTGCGGATTTTATGCATTTTCAGAGAAACGGTATGTATAGAAGGTATAAAAAACTGGTTCAATGAAAATAAATGAGAATTGACTCAATAAGAGGAAATATAAAAAGTGAAATTGCTTGATATTTAAATGTAAAGAGTTTTTGCATTTCTGGTATAATAGCAGTTGGCTAGATAAGGCGTATGTATGGACGTTATGATAATCGTGTTATATGATAAGTACTATGATAAATCCCGAGTCGAAAATTTAACTATAATTTGAACCTTCTAAACCTAAATGTACCGCAGTTTAGGTCTATTAGATCTAAAAAGTAGAACAAGTAGAGTTATTTCAGAACTTAATATTTGATATAACTCTAATCAGAACCTATAAGTCCTTACAAAAATCTCAAATTATATCTTAGGCCTTAAGAACCTTCAGTTCGTTCACGAAAGTAGTTATAATTTAGTTCTCCAAGTAAGAGACTGGAACCAGAAGGCCAATTTAAGGGTTTATAAGATTTTTTTAGGATCCTCTGAAATATTTATTGTGTTACATACAACTATTTTACAAACTGTGCGCACTTGAATCTGATATGCATCTGAAATGAATTATTCTGTTTATTCTTATACTTCCTATTATAAATTTTAAAAAAGGCTTTAAAACAATCTAACTTATACAATAGAATTTTTTTTTGTACAGCAACAAATCGAAAATTTGTGTTATTTGTTTACAAAAATTGTTAAAGAAAAATAATAATAATTTCGCCATAAGTTGGGTGAACGTAAAAGAGATTCTTGATCTAGAATATGAGCCAAAAAAACGTGGGTATCATGGGGTCCTCTCAGTGCACATGTCCTCAAGTATTGCCAGCCAATGGACTTTTGAGGACAACGTTAGGTTTCATAAATACTAGTATGAACCTACAGAATCTTTTCCTAAACTCTTGAAGTAAGACTTGAGGGACTAAATTATATTTTATAAACCCTATTTTAGATCTATATCCTTTATAAGCGGACATAACGACTAGATATAGGTTCAAATTACAATTAAATTTACTCTTATATTCCTATGCTCAAGATATGATTTCGGCCTCCATATCCTTTTGTAGGATAAATAGGTTCAAAACCATAACAATACCACTTTTTCGACTCGGGATAGCCTGAAATTGTCACAATTGAACTGAACTGAAATTATTTAAAAGAAAACCAGTGAACATAAATTGAGACATTTACCATATTTAATTATGTCAACCAAATCCCAATGCTTCCACGCTGTCGACTGTTCTAACTGATTACAATTACGGTGTTGTTTTGACGATGATAATGTTCCCTAAAAGCGGAGACGGGATCATTGTATTCCTGGTGGTGAGGATCGCGATTGGGTTAACCGACAAGGTCGTTGGTTCGATTGCCGTGATTAGAGGAAGTTTCTCGTCGAGTAGAGTAGACACCTCGAAGGTTTGACTTGCGATGCTAGGTGGCAAAGCGACCAGGGTTCCGAGGCCGGGAAGGAAATTGATTAGGGTCGCATCGCGCTTAAGCAAACGCGCTCGAGGGTCATCCCGTTGCTTGTGGCGCTAGTTATGGCTATGTCTCTGGAGCAGCGCCAATAAATGGCACCCAGGACTCGCCCCCGTCCAACTCAATTTCTGGTCCATCGCCGGGGAACCGCGCCGCAAATTCCGCGCGCCCGGAAAAAGTTCCCCGAAAAGTGCGGCCGGGCTAATAAAAACTAGATCCCGACTGTAGAGAGAAATAAATGGCCGTTTAAAGAGCGCGAGATCCTCGAATCGCGCGGAAGAAACGGTTCCCCCTTAATCTCGGTGGGTATTTTTGTCCCGCGGTCCAGTTTTGTCGGAGTCCTCCCGGTAATTAAAATGTTGCGAACAGGTAGCAAAGAAAAAATTGGTCGCGACGCGAAAAACGTCGACGACGACTGCTGCGTCGCCCGCGGTTTTACATTACGCGCGGCCAATTACCGTGAACGAAGAATAATTGCGCTTTTGGGAGCGGCGATCCTGCAATTACCTTGCCGGCGAATAAGTTTAAGTAGGTCGGCAGCGGAACGAACGCAATCACGGAACTTGTACAGGGATGTATACCTCGCGGCGAAAGTATGCGACACGTTCGGGTAACGAGTTAATTGATGAACAGCCGCGGACGGAACGAATAGTTGGCCGCCGCCGCGGAATTGGTCGGAAGAAAAGAGGTATGATAAATTGTCGGATAAATCGTGACGGCGAACGGTAAGAGGAATTGTTACCGCGCGGCGAGGAGACAAAGTGCTCTTCAAAGGACGAGAGGGCGAAATGAAAGGCGGCGGATGGACTTTAAGCACGTGCTTTTACAGGAAAAGGAAGCGGCTAAATTTTAAATTGATCGATCGAATTCCGCTAGGAGAGAGCCCTCCTTATTTAAGGGAAATGAAATTGTCACATTTTTCAAAGAACCCGGCAAGAACGTAACAACGGTGTGTGCTTTTGTGTTTCTTCCAATTCGGGACAAATAAAATCGTGACGTCCCCGCGGAAACTCTTTTATATCGCGGGCGGGACGGGACCAAATTTTTCATTCGGCAAGAAATAAAATCGTTATATTTTTCTGCCGGATAGAAGCGTTAAGCAAAAGGTCGGCTTGTAATGAAAAAGAGATTCGAGCTTTGTTAAAAAATGTTCGTACGTTATAAATCGAGTGTGTCGACGGGTGGGGGTGAAAAGATTCGCGCGAAAGAGCACGAGAAATCTTCCAGATATTGAGCTGTCACGATTTGAAAAAGATACAGCGGAATACGACCAGGAGGATCTTCGGGCACAACGAGGGTTGAAGGCTTCCGAAAAAGATTTGACGAGTACAAGGGGATTTCTTTGCGAACGAACCAATCAAACGATCGCATATAAATCGCATCGATTTCCACGGGAGGAACGACGAGGATAATTGAAGATACGTTGACCTTTCCCTCCGATATCTCCAAGGAAAGAATCGCTGGTTTATACCTCATCTCAATTCCCTAAAAGAATTTTCTGAAGCGTCTACACCATCTAACAAAATCTTATATAACTTCGTTTTAAATTTTGTGATAATATAACAAATATATAATATTATAAATATTGAAACATTGTACTGTTATATAAAGTTGTGTTTTTTCGCTAGCAATTTGACACAATTGTCCAATTAATATCTATTTGTAGTAATTTTGTATTATTATTTTGTACACAGATGAATTATTGACTTCTATAACTGATGCTCCATTTCCTTCATTGACATTTCTGCTTCATGCATATATTTTCGTGTGCATATCAAATATGACAGAAGTCAACCCGTTTAATGAATAAATAAATTAATTAATTAACAAATAAATATTCACAATCGATACTTTCATCCAAAGCTTATGAAATTTCCGTTACCTAGATATCCTGGTAGATCCGGTAGAATATCGTTCTCGAATTAATGATGATGGTCGTACCCAGAATTTCACGTCTAAGTTTGTTTTTCCAATAAAATTACATAAGCAGCTACTGCTAGAATTACTGTACGTTTTACGCTATTATGAATAACGAGATGCAAATTGTTCCATAAACTTGTTTGCCATAAAAATGTTATAATTTACATTATGTTATATTATATTCTGCTTCTTGAATTTCTAACAAGTTACCTAACTCTACAGTATAACATATTTACGTATAATTTATTATACGTATGACGTAGATGCAATTTAAAAATGGTTTAAACGAACCGGAATCATTCTGTGAGAAGCTTTTTATACAATTCCCCAGAATTTTTTTCGAGATTGGATGCGTATTAGATAAAATTATAAATGGTATGAAAGGAAAGTAGAGCTAATTAAAAGTTATTGAACGGCCTTTAGCCGCGCCGTGGAGGACATAAAGAAGGTAGTTCCCCCTTTTCAGCACTTGGATAATTGTTCCATAACTAGATCGTTGTCTTAGGTGAAAGGAAGATCGTTTCGCCTTTTACGAGAGACTCACTGAAAGAATTTCTCCCCACAAAAAAGTTTCCTTCGTAAAAAAGTTTCTCCGTTCTTCCCCGAGTTGCATGTGAACCGCGAGGGAAGTCGCAATAATTCCATAGGATACGAAAAGTTTCCGGCGAAATATCCGACGTCTTTAATATCGGAACACCATTCCCAGAGATAAACTACTTGCTAACAATTCCGTAATCGTTCCCAAAAAGGAAACTGGGGCCAACAATCTTTTTTTATCCAGCCGTCTATATGACTGAGACTTTCGCGGCACCTAAAATAGCCGAGAACCTTAAGGTTGGACGAGCCATAAGTCCTCTGCCAAAAGTTTAAGACACGTAATAAAAAGCTGCGGCAATGAACTTTTAGAAAAGAAGAATAATTACAGAGGAGTAAGATTTGAGTTTTGTTTGATGAAGTTCAGGTTCCATAAACTATTTGAACAGGAGATCGATAAATTTGTAAAATCGGAAGAAAAAACTTTCGGACGCATTATTCAGTTCGTATGAGCCAATTAACCTTCTTCCTCCCCTCAACAATAACTCTCGGAAATTGCGATCATTAAGTAGAGCCGCGAGTACAAATTTCGCCCACGCACCTGGAAATCAATTTACAAAGGGCTCAAACTACATCGTACGTTCTTCCCCTGTTAACACATATTTCACCGAACGTTTTCACGCTGGCGCTCGTTTAGCATTTATAATGCAACAGCGGAAGGCTAAAAGCGAAGGGTGAGAATGGTGACCCGCGAAAGTTCAAGTGGACAGCGGGCTGCGTACTCGGCGGCGGCGCGGGCTGAAAAATTAGCCATGTAAATAGCCCGGCGACACGATAATTCACGCGGCCGGCTCGAAAATTTTCGCCGCCCAAGTGAAATATTGCAGTTACGATGCTGATTAACCTCTCTCCACGGTTTCCACCGACGCGTCGCGTCCAGTTCGCTCGGTTCCATTGGAAAAAATCCCCGCTCGCCGAAAATTCAATTTCACACTCGCCCGAAACGCTACACCCCAGTTCCTCTCATTCGATCAAGAATTATCGAGTTCATGTTTTTCATTAAGCTTGGATCACAAATGAAGTCCAATTAAGTTCGGCCCCGTTTGTCGAGGAAAGCAATTAAGGACTGAGAGAG
>SMSR01011951.1:0-51899 GCA_019453355.1 Ceratina japonica | reverse complement strand
TACAATATACTGCCCAGTAATAAGCAAAACGACAAAAAATTGAGCACTATAGAACGTATGGCTTTGGCCAGAGGTTGCTCGGCCGCTTTGAGATTAGATCCCGAAGGTACCACGGAATCAGGGATTTCTGGGAAACTCGTCGGCGTTCAAAAGAGCTCGGCCGCGTCTATGATACCTGATGCAAATTCCACTCCGTTAGAGAACGCTTCAGGATCGGAGAGCGAGATCGAGATCACTCCCATCGTGAAGAATCACTTGCCAGGTATCATAACCGGAAACGATATAAAATCTAACGAAAGGTTTCCGTCGAAAAATTCTAAGCCTCAAGATATTTTCGTGCAATATCCGAAAAAGGAATCGAACTATGACACGCCGAAATCGGCGTTCGTGTCTAAAGTACCTCTAACGAAATTGCTGACCGAGGTAAAGAAAGTACCGGCCAAACAGAACAAAGAAAATATATACCCTCCCGATTCGCCTTTGAAAAAAAGTACATCGATGAACACGTTAGTTATATCGCCTTCTAAATTATCGTTGAAAAGGAGTCAGAGCGAATTAAATTTATATGCTAGGGATAAGAACAAGATCGCGGCGCCGTTAATCTTTCATTCTTCATCCTCGATCGCCACCATTGTAAATAAACCCTCCACTTGTGATAAAGTTATACAGACGAGCTTGTACGCTTGCTCTCAAGAATCCGTCGGAGTACAAGTTTCGGTTCTAGAGGAGGAGAAACCGCCGTTACCAAAGAGAGGAACTAGTTTGCAAAAGGGGACCGCGAAAAATTCGAAGGGCACGTACAGAGTCGAGAGTTCGAAGGACGCGGAGGTCGGGAAAGCGCGAACCAGGAAGGAGGCTAAGCCCGAGCGACGTAGTTATTCGGAATTGTCGCAGAACGGCTCCGCCACGCAAACGTCTCAACCGGAGGACGCGGAGAACGTCACTGGACGCGCGAACAGCTTCGAGTATTTTCCCGGCCACGTGTACGAAAATGTTCCGAACGGAAGCGGCAGCCACGTGTCGTCGTCGGAGACCGGAAGGTCGCACTCCACTTTGCCCAACACCAGTTCTAGTATCAACGAGAAACTGTGGGGCGACTCGGACAGCCTGGTCAGGGATTTAGAACGAAGCGTGAACATTTTGAAGAGCCTCGTCGACGCGAACAAATGCGACAAGGAAGTGAAGAAAAGACTGATACACCACGTGGTCAAGAGACTGATCACCGCCAAGTACACCGACGACAAGATCGAGCACAATTTGGAGGACAACGTCCCGTGGAATCCGGACGACGCGAGGAGCAAGGTCTACGGCAGGGAGATCCTCCGAGCTTTGACGAAGAAACAGAACTCGAGCGACTCGTCGGCCGACTGGAACTCGCAGAAAGCAGTCGCACGAGGGAAGGCCGCGAGGAATGGCAGGGGGATCGGCAAGGACGTGGCCCTGGAGAGCAGCAGTGATAAAATAGACAAGAACACGGACAGGACCGAGACCGACGGACGGAAAGCGAGGATGGGACTCAGGTCGGACGACTGTCGTCGAAGCAGCGACACCGTCACCGAGAAGAGCGAGAGTTCCGAGTGTTTCTTCCCGCAGAGAAGCCGCAAGGCAGGTAACAAAGTACAGGATATATTTTCCGCGAAAGAGAGATGCAAGATTTCGCAGCGGGATTCGACGACGACCACGACGGACAGCGTGCACGCGCCGGATCACAACCGAATGTTGTTGGACGCGGTCGTGAACAACCGAAGAGTCCGTTCGAGCAACACCGAGGAGCAGGCCGATTGGAGGTTGCTCACCACTTTCTCCGAGAGGCAGTTCGAGCTGAAGAAGTGCAGTAATTCGGAGTCCGGAGACTCGAAGCTGGTCAGCTACGCGGAGATGGAGAAAAGGAACCAATTGATTTGGATAACGAACGAGATCAGCCACCTATGCAATTTGAAGAAGTTGCTGGAGGAGTCGCGACGACCGGAGAGACAGCGCGCCTCTCCGAAGAAATCGAGATCGGGAAACTTCAAAACGCGCGCGGAAGAATCGTCGAAGGAGGACTTCTCGCAGAGAAACGGGTCGGCGGAGGAGCCGTGGTCGTCTCACTGCAACCTGGCCGCGTGCCAGCTGTCCAGCACGTCCAACAGCACTATTCAACGCGTCAGGAAACGAAATAGTTGCGCGCAAACTGCGACCAACGTGACCGGTGCTCACTCTCAGACCGGCGGCGAGATCGTGTCGGCCACGAGCATACAGAAGTCCGCGGCGAAGCTCGTGAGTACCGGGGTACAAACCGTGCCCCAGGAGACGTCTACGATTCCAGCATTGATACAGTCGGAGATCGTGCACTACGTGAAGTGCCCGGCGCACAGTGCGATGCATTTCCCGAAATACAACGAGCAAGCCAGTCAGTGTACGAAGCACCATCAGAACGTGGTGACCGCTTGCATGCAGTGTCTACAGGAGCAGAAAGACCGATCTACCGGCAGTCAAAAGGTGCACGCTGCCGTGGAGAACTATCGAGAAGAGAGCCCGGCGTATTCGCAGATAACCGACGGAACGAACAGCCGAGGCTCGTCGGAGATAGTTCATCACTGCGTGAACAAGGAGGTTCAAACCACTCCGCTGAAGCAGAAGGACGCCAAGAATCAGATAAACGCGTCCAAGTCGAAAGTCTGCGATTGTAAAGGTGGTGGCCACGTCTGCCAAAGCGCGTCGTCGAAGGGATGTCAGTCGTGCAAATGCGACGAATGCCAGAAGAAAGTGTTCCGCGACGTGAACTCGAGAAGCTGTAGCTGCGTCAACGCGTGCACGTGCGAGAACGATCAGCCGAAGAAGGGACGGGCACCGACGAAACATAGTTCAAAGTATTATCATAATAGTAACGGATACGTGTCGAGCTTCAATCAAAACGGATATATTAAATTGTGCGAGTGTTCGAACGACTGTTCCTGCGAGAATAGCCGCGATCAAGAGATTCACAAGGGATTCTGCGGTTGTCGCTCGAACGCGAAGGCTCCGCGATGCTTCCACGCGGAAGCGGAGAATCAACCGTGGACTCAGCGCGCGAGCAACGAGCAGGGCGTCATCAATCCCGCACAGTACAAAGTACAAAGCAACGCGAAATGCGACTGCGAGAAGGATTGTTTTTGTAGTAATAGGACGAAGAACGGGAAACCAAATCGCGCGGACGAGGCGAATCAAACCAGCGACTCCGACAGGTCGTGTAAATATTGTCGTCGTTGCGGCGTAGTTTACCAGAGCTTGAAGAGATGCAAGTGTTCGCAAGCGTATCCGAAACCGATCGCGTACGAGTTGTCGTTCACGAAGGACGAACGGAAGGACGAGAATTCGGCCGCGGTGCATAAAGTGCCATTATCGAATCGTACCGCTAACGAGGGTAAGACGGATGGCTGTGTTTGTAACTTGATTAAAAAGGCTGGCTCGAGGAGGAATTCACCGCAAAAGAATACTCTACAGGTAATCGATCATGATACGCCCTTATCTAAAGCGACGCGACTAATTGTATAGTAATTATTATTGTGATCGATTGATTTCAGGATTATTTGTCCAAGAACAAAGCGGAGTTCGTAAATAATGCAGAAATGCGTCGGCAATACATGTCGGAGATATCTCATCTGCGACAGCTGAGAAAGGAGAAACGGATACAGTTGTTGGCGATGGCCAGTACGTCGAACGTGCTCAAGTCCTCGAAATCTTCCAAACCGCCAGGTACCGCCGACCTTCGTTTGTTTACGTCGTTCAGATAACAACGAGTGATCGATCTTCGAAAATTAATGCCTTTTATTACGAACGACGCGCGTAGCTTACACGCAGAAGAAGATGAGCGACGAGGAGATGAGGGAGAGGTTGCGGAAACGTTATCTTCATTTGAACGAAGTGAGACAAAAACGACGGCAACGGGAGAAACAAGAGGAAGCACGGCGTAATAAGCTTATGGCCAAAATCTTTTGTAAGAAATTGCAACAGAAGGTACTGAGGGGCCAAGTGGATCTGTCGCAGAGCGTCAGCGTTATATCGAACATGTAACGTTAAAGAGAAATGTTTACGTAGCTTAGATGTCAATTAGTAGCCCGATTATCGCGATTAGATAATAGAGAAACGACGTACAAAGTATTCGGCCTCTCGAGCCGCGAGAGGATTATTAAAGATTTGTCACTTTAAAATCTCCTCTCGAGTTGAACTTTATTTACGACATAGCATAATGAGTACTAACATTGCGATAAGCCTTTAACGTTTAAGATACACTTGCTAGGTGTTCAGATGCGTATCATTTTTTACGATATAATCTTTGCGTTTCGTGTCCAACACGAGACCGAACGAACACATAGATTATCAAACAATAACTATTATATATCCGTATTAAGACCGTTGTTCTACAGATTTGTGCCTAGAATCTACGATATTTAATACTACACTTAAGGGAACATTATCTTGCCAAGATATTTTCGTACTAAAAGATACATTGAGGCGACGAATCGCGTTTAGGTTCTTCTAGGATTAGTTATAGAGAAAAGATAACTCGCCGCGCCGCGAATACGTTCGATCGTCGAGTTTGTTCGCGGGAAAGTAAAATGCTTTAAAACGACGAAAGTAGTTGTTAGTACCTGAATCACAGTACACAATCTTTTGTTACTCATAAGACTTAGATGATATAGTCTCTTGAATTTTTCTAATAGTTTACCTTTTTCGTATTACGATTATACTCATTTGATTATATAATAAAAATAAAACAGATCTATTTACGTCTCATGCATTATCCTCCCAAGTCCTACACTCCTAGAAAAAAGTCAGAAATTTTTTATTCACGTCGTGATTGATTTCTCTCTAAGCATTCTATTTCTCTTTTACGCCGTCGATTTCCAAGTCGAAACTATGCAGAATATTTCCAGGAAAATAATACCTACACAATTTCCTTCGCGAGTAATTTGCCTAATTTAACATTTTTTAAAAAACACTTCAACTAATTGCATCTCGCGTTTTACAATTAGAGCGAATGCAGGCTGAGATAAACTAACGGTCGCACG
Organism: Ceratina japonica; assembly: GCA_019453355.1. NCBI lineage: Eukaryota > Metazoa > Arthropoda > Insecta > Hymenoptera > Apidae > Ceratina > Ceratina japonica. The sequence continues at coordinate 46,866 of SMSR01011951.1, read as the reverse complement.
GAAAAAACCGCGAAAGATTGACTGCGACCTTGTTCCAGTAAAGTAACGCAGAAACAAAAACGACTCAATGTTATTAACAAAAGAATTTGCGAGCGACGGACTCGATACCGACACACGTCAAATCGACCAATCAGGATTTGTACAATTAGATTAAGCCAAGCCTCGAGTCGTTTGTCTATAGGTGGTAATTACAGGTCGGCCTATATAAGGATAATATTCGCCGATTTCGAGACAGTCGATGTTCTTTTCAAACCGGGAACGTAACACTTGTCAATTTCCCTATCGGATGTCACAATACTCCGCAAAGTCCGTCCTCGCGTCTCTTATCAATGATCATTACAAATAAAGAGTAGAATCAGAATCGATCTTCGAACACTTGGATCAAATTTGTTAAGAGAAGATGGAAACAAACGAAGATTTGGATCGGCTCTTGAACGAGAAATTCACAAATGAATTCCGTAAAGGATACGTGACCGTGCAGGGCGTTTGCCTGCCGGTCAAGTATAAGGACTTTGAGGAAGAGATTGAGAATTTCGAAGTGAGAGATGACGATGTTTGGGTCTGCAGTTTTCCCAAAAGCGGTATAGATCATTACAAGTTCTTTGTAAAGTTTAAACGATTTGAAGATGATAGTTAATTCGAAATTGTATAATCAGGAACGACTTGGACCCAGGAAATGATCTGGTGCATCGGGAACAACGTGGACTTGGAAGAAGCAAAGAAAACTCTTTTGATCGACCGGTTTCCGTTTTTGGAGTAAGTCCGACGACGTTCGATATCTCTATGATCGCAGGATTAAACGTCATATAATTTTGCCAGGCTTACCGTGCTTTTCGATCTCGCGGATATCGCGCATCGTCACCCGGCCGGTGAACTTCAGCTGCGGATCACCGACAGCGTGGCTTACACGAGGAATAAGCCGAGTCCGAGATTCATCAAGTGTCACTTGCCCTTTCACCTGCTACCGCGTCAGATTCGAACTGGCGAGAAGAAACCGAAAATCGTTTACGTCACCAGAAATTCGAAAGATACCTGCGTCTCCTATTATTATCACTCTAGATTGATGGAAGGGTACAGCGGCAACTTTGACGAATTCTGTCGTCTGTTTCTGGCGCACAAGCGTACGTACATACATACATTTCTTGATAAGATAAACAATTAAAATCAATTTTGCAACGACGATTTATTTTCGATAGTTAATTACGCTCCGTATTGGGATCACGTTCTCGGATTCTGGACTAGGCGAAATGCCCCGAACATTCTTTGCATAAAATACGAGGACATGAAAGCCGTAAGTGATTTGCATTAGAAAATCATTAGAAAGATTTGTACGTATTATTTCTGTAAAATATAGGACTTGGCCGCGGTGATACGAAAGACTGCAGCGTTTTTGGACAAGCCGGTGCCCGACGATAAAATGGAAATGTTAGTGAAACACTTGACATTCGACAACATGAAGACTAACTGGTCTGTGAACTACGAGGAACAAATCACCGGAATGCAGATGCTACAAACGATCACTGCCGACGGCAAGTTTATTCGAAAGGGTCAAGTANTTTCACCTGCTACCGCGTCAGATTCGAACTGGCGAGAAGAAACCGAAAATCGTTTACGTCACCAGAAATTCGAAGGATACCTGCGTCTCGTATTATTATCACTCTAGATTGATGGAAGGGTACAGCGGCAACTTTGACGAATTCTGTCGTCTGTTTTTGGCGCACAAGCGTACGTACATACACTTCTTGATAAGATAAACAATTAAAATCAATTTTGCAACGACGATTTATTTTTGATAGTCAATTACGCTCCGTATTGGGATCACGTTCTCGGATTCTGGACTAGGCGAAATGCCCCGAACATTCTCTGCATAAAATACGAGGACATGAAAGCCGTAAGTGATTCGCATTAGAAAATCATTAGAAAGATTTGTACGTATTATTTCTGTAAAATGTAGGACTTGACCGCTGTGATACGAAAGACTGCAGCGTTTTTGGACAAGCCGGTGCCCGACGATAAAATGGAAATGTTAGTGAAACACTTGACATTCGACAACATGAAGACTAACTGGTCTGTGAACTACGAGGAACAAATCGCTGGAATGCAGATGCTACAAACGATCACTGCCGATGGCAAGTTCATTCGAAAGGGTCAAGTGAATCAATGGAAGGAAGAAATGCCACCGAGCGTAATTAAGAAGTTCGACGAGATAGCGAAAGAAAAATTTGCCCCGCACGGTCTTTCCTAAATCAGGTAATTAATCTATCAAGGAAATATCTATCGGCGATAGTTTCGGTTTCGATTCGAGGCACCGAAGAACGTTCGGCATGCTAGTTCCGCACAGTTCGCCGATCGTCGCTTTGGTCCGAGGCGTAACGACGTTCGTGTCGCTTCCTCTTTCGATCAACATTATCGCTGCGTCTCTTTTCCTCCATAAAATTGATATTTGAAGAGCGGTAAGTCCGTTATCGTCTTGCGCGCAAACGTCGGCTCCGTGGTCCAACAAAAGCGATAGGATATCCAAATTCGATCGGTACACTGAATTAAACGGTTTCTCAGTAAATGTGTCATCGATTCTCCGTTCCCAGGTTTCCCAGGCCTGCTTACCTGCCGTCATGAGCGGCGTTCGTCCTCGCGAGTCTTTTTGATTAATCGAAGCGCCAGAATCTAAAAGGAATTTCACGTTCTCGAATCGTTCGCCTACGACGGCGTACTGAAGACAAGTCCAGCCTCTGCTACAAATGTATTTGCGTTGAATAAAAATATGCTCCAATCTTTGTTCAATATTTTTATCCATTCCGCGCCTTACATATCCGTTTTCCCCAGATCCGCTCCCTTTTTTACGAGGATTTGCAGTATTTCAGGATTTCTTGAAACGAAGGAGGCGTACATAAGAGCGGTTCTTCGGCAGGGTTGAGTAATGGTATCGTCTAAGCTCGTAGAACTCTTGTCTAACAAATAGGTAAAGATTTGTGGATCGGCGCGGTCGACAGCCGAAGTGATCGGCGTATTCAAATTAGGCGTAGGATAATTCAATTCTATCGACGGGCTATAATTACAGCCAGTGTTATTACATTATCAATAAAATCGGAATTCGTCAACCTACATTTTTAATAAAAACTCTTTGATCCTCCTGACACTCGCGAACCTGAGAATCCACATAAACTGCTCCTCGATCGAATCTATGAAACATAGCTCTTCGTGATCGACTAGTAATTGATACATTCTGATGTCTTACCATTCTTCGGATCAAATTTTGTACTCGACATCACCGCTACAAAACTAAGCTACTAAGAACTGTCTGTATATACTTCAGGAATCGATCAAACAATGCGCACTTCCACTTAAACGTAGCGCGGGAATTTAACAATGGACACATTTTGTTATAAAATATGTTTATAAAACACTGGTTTATAAAACATACGATTTCTCGAGAATTCCTTCTCTACTCTATCCTGCGTTAGTAAGAAGGCATTCAGAAATCCCGATGCTTCCACGGATGCTTGTTAGTCATCGGTCGACTTCTTTATTTTTCCTCCCCGGCGCGCATTCCTTTTTGGTGAGCACCGGAAGGACAAGAGTCCAGTGACATTGGCCGGGGGAAGGAGGAACCCGTTCGGTGGACATTGAATCGCGATCGAGCCAGCTCCCGCACGCACGCACGCTTTCTCTTCGAGGTGGGTACACGTGCCCAAGGCGGTCGGAGAAGCGGGCACAGTCGCTGGCAACCGTTCGGACAGTCTCGAAGTCTACTTTCTAGAGAGACGGGTGTTGCGCGGACCAAGTCGGGACCGTTCGCGTCCATTTCCAGCTGCTGCGTGCCTTTCGCTCTCTTTCTTTTCGTCGCGGTCTCCCATGAATCTTGGCAGTGACCAGATCGTAGCTGCACCGTGCGTAAACGAGCCCCGTCACGTAAATCGAAGGAAGATGAAGTGATGGCAGATGTTACGAGGAGGTGGATCACGCGTGTTCTCGTGACAGTTTTGACATGTGTGCTGCTGTTCCCTGCCCACGGTACGTTTCTGCGCACGATGCGAATCGCGAGTCTCTGCATATCCGATTGAATACTCTGTATTTCACGTTTCTTTTGATACGCGTATGTTAAATACCGTGCGTCGATGATCCGACGAACGCAACGCTGAATGACGTTTCCTGTCCGAGCGTCGAAATCTTCGCTCCCCGCCAAATACAGCTTTAATGACCGCGAGCGATTTCTGAGGCATCGACGCGTGACGATTACGATATTAATCGCGAGATCTAGTGATCTACATTTCAACATTCCACTTTCCTATCAGTTTTCTCCGGCCGCGATTCTCTCGCCAACAACTTTCGAGCGATTCCCCCGATTTTTCTTTTAATCGTCGCGTGACTCAGGTGTCGGCCAGTCGGACGGCGAGGAGTACAGAGGGAAGTACCTCGGGAAACTGAACGCGTACCATCATCAGGTGGCCGGCGACGTTTACGTGGTCGACGAGTACACGCTGCTGTTGACTTCGTTTAGCTACGATGGCAACGGGGCCGACACTTTCTTCTGGGCCGGCGCGTCGAATCGGCCCGGTCCTCAAGGTTTCATCGTCCCAGATGAATGGGGCAAGTGAGTTCACGCTTCACGCTGCGAAGGAGGCCTTGCGAGAACCACGCGATTCAGAGAGATACGTCGCTTGTTTCAGAACGAACGTCCTCGATCGATACTTCAATAAGGACTTTACTCTCACCTTACCGGACAACAAGAAAGTAACGGATATCAAATGGTTCGCCGTGTACGATCTGGGAAGTCAGGTATCCTACATTTATTATTTTATATATATGCATCACACTTGATTGAAGATCCATTGCCAGGAGTAGTAGACTTGATTTTCAAAACGATTCATTTAGAACACGTTCGGCGACGTCTATATTCCCGAGGAGTTCGATCCACCGGCGCCGCAAAAGATCTCTCAATTGACCAAACGATCGCACGACGTGTCGTCCCAGTCCGTCGTGATTCTCGACTCGAAGACTATCAAAATACCAGAGTTGACTTATGATGGTTTAGGAAACGATACGTACTTTTGGGTAGGACTCGGTCCGCAGCCGTCAAGCAAGGGAGTCAAAGTTCCCGACGAGTACGGCTAGTAAGTAATACGCAAAGATCGTACATATACATTTTGTTGCGATCAATTAAGACTTTCTTTCGCGAATAGTCTCGATCCGATCCACGCGTACAAGGGCGAAGACGTGACGATCCAGTTGCCCGGAGACATGACGGTCTTCAACATCGATTGGTTGAGCATCTTCGACGTGAAAACGAAATCCAACTACGGTTCCGTCATAATTCCTCATGGTCTGAACGTGCCCCCTTCGTTAGTAAAAGTAATCAAATTGTTCCAATTCCTTTTACCTTGAACGATTAAAACTTGGAGCACTGATGACCGAACTATCAAAGTACAGGTGATCAAGCTCTCGCAGTCGCTGCCAAATTGTGTTCAGCTTCACAAACGGTTTCAAGTTAGCTGGGAGATATTCGGGCCGCAGATCACTGTCCAGTTAGCTGGACAAGTCAGTACGTACGCCAACAATTTTCATACCTTTCGAGTGTGAGTAACGTTGATCATGTTCGCAGGAGAAGACGAGTACATGGCTTTCGGTCTTTCCGGTTCTGAAACTTCCAGCCAAATGGAAGGGGCGGATGTCGTCGTTGCTCACATAGACGGTACCAGAGGATACGCGGCGGATTACAACATCACCGCGAAAGCACCGGTAACTGACCGTCAACATCAATTTACAATTCGGAAAATAATATTTTTTTACGTTTCATGAACAGTGCGGCAAAGTTCTCGGTCAATACAAGGGAGTCTGCAGGGACGAACTGCTCGGTGGTCAGGACAACAATCAACTATACACGGCAGTGAGGGAAGACGGAATTAATATCGTCACTTACAGACGTACCCTCAACTCGTGTAAGTATATCCTAGATCGATGAAGAAATAATTATAGTACGTCATTTTTAAGTACGTTGAAGGTAGCGTTCGTATCATTTGCGTTGCAGCTGATCCGGGGGATAAAGAATATCCGACGGATCGACCAGTGTACGTGATATGGGCTTTGGGAAGACTGGACGACAATAAAGAGCCGTCTTTTCACGACGTGTACCCAAAGAGCGACTTGAAATTGGAACTGGCCCGCCAGGAACCCGAGAACACGTGCATGGATTTCACGGAGAATAATGCCAACCTGATGTGAGTAGAACTTTCACCTTACGACACTTTAACGGCGTTGATTACGCACAAATGCGTTTTCTTTCTACAGAGAACCGTGGGAGAAGGCAGAAATATTCGACAGAAGCATACGAACGTTCAAAGCTACGATCGGTCCGTCCGGGGGTAGGAAGGGCTACCAGGGAATCACAGGTTCGACGAACGTAATTAAAAATCGTTCATACCTGATCTCACTATGTACTAAATCAGCGAATTTCTTTAGGGCAAACGTCGACAGGTTTGGCGTGGTACATCGAGGGACAATTGGTACCCGAGTTGTACCTGCGACGCGGGTTGACGTACAACTTCCGCGTTCACGGAGGGAACAATCCGCACAGTCCTAATTTATATCACCCATTAATAATAACCGACGAACCTCACGGCGGATACGACAAACTCAGCGACGCGGCGCAGAGTAAAATTAGAGTTCTGGCCGGAGTCGAGTTCACGAGAAGAGGGCAACCAAGACCTACCGCAGGTTTGTAACCCAGATCAGAGCTTAAATTATCTCTTCTCTATCGAAATTAATTGTTTCAGTCGGTCCGCTTTGCTTGAGCAAGCACAACGATCGGGACAGGAGGCTGGACGACGATTTCGTGACGTTCAAACAATTCAACAGGACGTTAGTGAGCACGTGCGAACCAGGTAAGCGTAACAAACTCTTCGTTTCTTTCGACTCGATTAATTTTTATGAAACTTTCTAGGAGATGGCGGAGTCTTGGAAGTGACGCCTAATTCCACGTGGCCGGATATCGTTTACTACAACTCGTTTACTCACGCGGACATGGGCTGGAAGATACACGTGGTGGACGCTTACTCGAGAAGCAACGCCGTTGCTCGGCAGCTATCGTTACTGGCAGGGATAACGGCTGTGTTTTTTTGTTTGTTATAAGAATAGGTATAAATTATTGAGATTAGCGGTACCATTTCTCTGACTGATCCTAGCGCGTAGAACGAGAACACATGTTTAGTTCCTACGTAAACGGCGAATCAAAATCGGAGAACGCGCATGTCACGGATCGTACGTTAAGTTTATGCATTGTACTTTTTATATTAATAAATACCTACATTATTCATAAATCTATTTTTATTACCGAAACCCTTCTCACCGAATAAGACCAGCTAAAAATTTAATGCTTTCCTTAAGAGTATATCAAAGAGAAACGCGATTCGATAATCAGAATTGTTCGTACTTAAATACAGAAAATCGCCCAAGGGCCATTCGGGAGAAAGTAAATGCAACCTCGGACGAACAGAATAAAAATGCATTATGAAAGTTGTACGCGTTCGTAATTACTGAATGAACCAACCGCGAGGCTTGTTTCGCTTTGAACACGATTTGAAATCTGTTTGTATAGAGAAGAAAATTAACACCCGCTTTTGTCTAAGACTCAGTAACGAGGTCAAGTATCACGCGATAGTATTTCAGATCTAAAATGCATCGCGCCGCGGGCATGCAGGCAACTTTCTCCGAAAGAGAAATCTGTTGCAACGAGAAAGTTAATAACGTCAATATCATTTTCCGTGCAAACGATTAATTCTCGTTTCAGCGCAGATAATCGCGCATTATGAGAACATTACGATTCAGATTTGAAACAGAGCGCTATTTATAGATTCGAATCGGCGCGATAATTAAACAATACTTATGTCCAGTTTTGTTAAAAACTGTTGCCTAACGAGAAAATGACTGACGTAACTGAGCCGAAGATCGGTATCTGGCATTTTCTAATAGGAATAATACCTCGACGAGCACGGAAGCACTCACCTGTTTGCGCGGAAACCCGCAGAAATCGAAAGTTGTTTTGACCGAGGGAAAGAGAAAAAAGTGGTCTGTGAAATGCAGCGAAGAGACGCCGATAAACTCGTGTGGACACTCTCATTTCGTTACGGACCGTAGAGGCATTAGCATCTCCGATCTCGACGNCAGATAATCGCGCGTTATGAGAACATCACGATTCAAATTTGAAACAGAGCGCTATTTATAGATTCGAATCGGCGCGATAATTAAACAATACTTATTTCCAATTTTGTTAAAAACTGTTGCCTAACGAGAAAATGACTGACGTAACCGAGCCGAAGATCGGTATCTGGCATTTTCTAATAGGAATAATACCTCGACGAGTACGGAAGCACTCACCTGTTTGCGCGGAAACCCGCAGAAATCGAAAGTTGTTTTGACCGAGGGAAAGAGAAAAAAGTGGTCTGTGAAATGCAGCGAAGAGACGCCGATAAACTCGTGTGGACACTCTCATTTCGTTACGGACCGTAGAGGCATTAGCATCTCCGATCTCGACGCCGTGCCCCACGGAGGAATCGCATAGCAAGTGAGTTCGACACCTGAAACCGAGCAAACCGAGAGACTCGTCTAATTGTATAACGTTCGCAGTGGACCCGAAACCCCTTACCTTCACCACGATCGAGGGAGACGTCGGGCGGAAATTAGACAAGATGTTCGGCGTGAAATCCAGTTTCCTAAGGGTGCAGCCGGGTCATTGTTCGTTACCTCCGCAATTCGTTCTTTGCGGAACGAGAATTCGAGACATGGAGATCTACGAGGACGACGTTTGGATGGTGTCCTATCCACGAACCGGTAAACGTTCATTGACCGAACAGATTTCTTTCATTGTCTCATCTCGTCTTCATGTATTANTCGTTACCTCCGCAATTCGTTCTTTGCGGAACGAGAATTCGAGACATGGAGATCTACGAGGACGATGTGTGGATGGTGTCGTACCCACGAACCGGTAAACGTTCATCGACCGAACAGATTTCCTTCATTGTCTCATCTCGTTTCTACGTATATTGCAGGCAGCCACTGGGCACAAGAAATGGTGTGGTGCATCGGCAACAATTTCGACTACGAGAACGCTCAAACATTGTTGGTCATACGTAATCCGTTGCTCGAGTAAGTTACGATCGAGAGATTAAAAAGGGGTATTTTGTTTCTTTCGTTCTTCGTCGCTTCAGAGCCTCGGCGTTAATGGTCACCGGGGAATACGTGGAATGGTTCGCAAAGTTGGGCGACTCGGTGGAGAACGTGAAGAACATGCCGCGCACCAGATACATAAAGTCTCATCTCCCTTTGGAATTGCTGCCGCAGCAGATTCACGAAAAGAAACCGAAGGTACTCGATCTTTCTCCACGGCATTGTGTCACTGCTCTCGCGATACGATNCTCCCTTTGGAATTGCTGCCGCAGCAGATTCACGAAAAGAAACCGAAGGTACTCAGTCTTTCTCCGCGGCATTGTGTTACTGCTTTCGTGACGACGACGAATATGAATGTTTCAGCTTATCTACGTTGCTAGAAATCCAAAGGACACCTGCGTCAGCTTTTACCATTATTGCCGGAACTTCCACAGCATGACGGGAAGCTTCGAAGAGTTCGCCGAATTGTTCCTGGACGACAACGGTATTTATCGCGTGCATTTCTTTTCGCATGCGGCAAGCGCGCGCGTGCGTCGATTAAACAACGATACTTCTCTTTCAAGCGCCGATGGGCCCGTTCTGGAAGCACGTTCTGAAGTTCTGGGAGATGAGGGACCAGGACAACGTGTTGTTTCTGATGTACGAGGAGATGAAGAAGGATCAGATAGCAGCGATCAAGAAGACGGCCGAGTTCTTANAGGGACCGGGACAACGTGTTGTTTCTGATGTACGAGGAGATGAAGAAGGATCAGGTGGCGGCGATCAAGAAGACGGCCGAGTTCTTGGGGAAAACCGTGACGGAAGAGCAAATCGCAGAACTCAGCGAACACTTGAAGTTCTCGAAAATGGCAACGAATCCGGCGATAAACTTGGAGCATATCTTACCGCAGAAGGATCTGCCGGACGACGACAAATTCATAAGAAAAGGCAAAGTCGGCGACTGGAGGAACTACATGTCCGAGGAATTGTCCCAAAGGTTTGACGAATGGACCGAGAAGAATTTACGCGGAAGCGGCCTCGACTTCGACAAGGAAATCCTCTCGTGCGAAGAATGAAAACTGCAATAGTACAATAAGGAAAATCCGTATATGTTTTAAGTATAGGTTGTAGTTGTCGTTAATCATAATATTCCGAGAACCCGACGGTGAGATTGAGTTCGATCATTGTACACATGTATTGTTACCGAGTGAAAGACAAAAAATATATTACAAAGAGAACAGGATCCGTATTTCCAAGTGCACATGGCGTTAATTAACGCTGTTTACCTGGGTAATTAAGATGCTCGATGCGGCTCGACGCCTTGTTCGTAGTCGCTGCGAGGCCGGTTTTCTATTAATGGAGACGTAACAATGACTAAATCCGCGCGCACGAGCTGAATTCTAATCTCACGTGCGGTCGAACGCGGTATATTATCAATGAAATAAAACGCGCGTTCACTTACCTCGTCCGAAACAGTTCGCGCGAATAGTATTCTTGTTCGATACTCGCGCTCGTCCTGGAAGACTTCTCGTCGTCGATCCTCGACGCGCGACGTTCTCTATGTCAAAGCGAAGATGGCGTTCGATTCGTGTCGCGAAGGTGTTTTAAAGTTTCTTTGAATCCTGCGTCCAAGTCCGAGAATCGCACGTAATCGCGGAGCTTTTGTTCGGTCACTCGCGCTCGACACGGTTCCACGTTCGATTCCGACGATTGAAGAGAACGCGTAGGCGGCCAGCCTGTCAAGAGTCACGTGTGATCGTCGCCCGTCGCAGTGGCATCCCGCACTTAACCTGTCTCGGGTACGAAACGAATAGGCTATACGAGTCTCGCGAAACACTAATAGAGAAAAATCGACGTCGACGCCGTTTCCTCCGTCGAGGAAACGATCGAACGTGTTTCAGTCGATCGACACGGGAACGGTATCAAAGTCGATCGATCGCCTCGCACAGTGAGGAAGAAAAGGTCGAAGTCTCCCGTGACTCAGTTCGAGTTACAGGCGATTCAGGTTCGTTTTGGGGGCAGTGAATTTCTCGATCGTCAAACAGATTTAATTGAATGCTGGTGAAATTCACGCTCGGCTGAAATGCCTAAAGTAAGAACCAGACAGGCGAACAGCCTCTGGTTAAGGCAACGCGAATTGGGTATCAAGTTCCCCCTGGGACATTCTGATCGTTTTCACAAAACTCTTTATTCTTCGATCCAACCTGTGACTTCTTGGGATCATGCGTTGTCCTCCACCACCGCTGCCCACGGCGGAGTCTTCAACCTCGAGTACTCTCCGGATGGGTTTGTATCCAAGTTCCTTAATCGACGCTGTAAAGACGTCGCAGAAATCATTGACACTGTGTTTTCTTTTTGCACAATAGCTCGCTGCTATTGGCTGCATGCGAGAAGAAAAGTATTTTAATGTTTGATCCTTTGAGAAGAAGATTGATCCATTCGATTGACAATGCTCACAACGATTGTGTCAACTGTGTCAGGTTCGTATATGTCAGGTCTTTATACAAACAGACATTCGAGTCCTCCTTACATTGATAATTACTTTTGACAGGTTTTTAGACCAGCGCATGTTTGCGACTTGTTCAGACGACAGTACAGTAGCTCTCTGGGATGCTCGGAACTTGAAGCAGAGAATAAGAACCCTTCAAGGTCACTCCAATTGGGTTAAGAACATAGAATACAGCCCTAAAGATAGTTTGCTATTGACCAGCGGCTTCGACGGCAGCATATACACTTGGGACATTAACAGTTTTACGGAAAACAATATTTTATATAGGCGAGTGTTTCACACGAACGGTCTCATGCGTACCAGGCTTAGTCCGGATGCCAGTAAAATGTTAATAAGCACCACCTCTGGATATCTCATTATTATACACAACCTTAAATTAAGTACGCTGACCCAGGATCTAGCAGGATTTCGGGTACGTTCGATTCCCAGTACCACACAATCAGATCGCGTGTTTCAGGACGTGCGAGATTTAACATATTAATTATGCTTCCAGCCGAACATGTACAGGTTGATGCAATCGTCGCAAACCACGATACCGTACGCGATGAGTTTCACACATCTGTTTTCTCAATCTCGCACCCATAACAGAGTGGAGTTCTTGACCGATTTTCCTATCGGCGACGACGCCGAGATCATATCGAGCTTGCAAGTACATCCGCAAGGATGGTGTGCTCTGTCGAGGAACGTCAGCAATGGAGAGAAATCGGAGGTAGATATCGATTAGTATTGTATTTTTAATCAACGATCGTACTGTATGTTTTTTTTGCCACGAATTGACGAACGTTTGTCTCAGTGGACCTGCATTCACGACATTCAAGAACGCGACACGTCCGACACGGCGGACCAGACGAAAGAAGAAGAGACGCCGCCGCCGCCTCGATTCGACTCGGTGCCGGTGAGAGAGGTCGAAGACTTCCAGCAGGAATCCCTACCTCCTGCTTCCGGTATAATGTCTCCTGTTATAATATCTCCCGCTATAATCGAACTTTTGAACGAGCGCGCCAGAGAGAGATCGGTTCGTCGCGCGCGTGAGCGAAGGTCGACCGTGGGATCGGCCGAGTCGTCGAACAATAACTCGCAGTCGGACAGTTCGGTCGAAGTCAGTTCGAGCTCGAGCTCGTTCGAATCGCCTCGACCGTTGCCAGCTAGAGACGACAGGCAAGGGCATGGATACTCGTACAATGACACGGACGCTAACAGAATCGCGACTGACATACTTAATTTTGTACGCGGCCGTCTGGGCGAGCAAGAACGGGAATCGGACGAAGAGTACAGGACACCGAGGATCATTGGTGACCTGAGACCGGTCAATATAATCGACTATTCTAACGGAAACGTAGAATTGAACGTGAGCACGACCGACGTGTGGGAAGCGCACGTGGCGATCCGAGAGGCCAGGCTCCGGAGGGAGAGAGACTGGCTCTCCAGATCGAACAACAACACCGTCGTCATTATGGGCGACAGAATCCGAGTTGAGAATCGCAACAGGCGGAACAGGATGCATCAGCTGCACCAGAGGATGCACCATCAAAGGCATCAAATGCATCAGACGATGTACGCTATTCCGAGAAATCGTATGATCCATAAAAACACGCCTAGGTTGACGCATTACATAGAGGAGCCCAACGTGGGCTCCGGGTACATAAAGGAACTGTGTTTCTCGGCCGACGGCCGACTGATATGCTCGCCGTTCGGGTACGGCGTACGATTGTTAGCGTTTTCCAGCGACTGCTCGGAATTGTCCAACTGTGTCCCACCTTACAACGAGTCGATGCAGTTGCACGAGTTAGCGGCGAACGTCAGCCATTCCGGCATCGTGGTCAGTACGAAATTCTCTCCGAAGCATTGTTTGCTCGTGTCGGGCTGTCTCAGTGGAAAGATCGTTTGGCATCAGCCCGTAGTTTAGTAAGGTCGTCGACTCGTTTTCTGATCGCAGAAGTCTGCTTTCCGAGCAACTTCTCGGCGTAATATAAATTATCATTTGCCGATTTCTCTTCTTTCGTTTTCTCCTTTCGTTCTCCTCTTTACGAAGTCGGTAGCACGGAGATTCACCGTTTTCGTAACGTACACCTTTTGATACGTCTTATTTTCTAACGCGTCGTCTCGCGTTCGAGACGAGAACCGATCTTTTTTTTAACGAGGGATCTGACGTTTTTTCGGTGGAAATAAACGTGACGCTATTTTAAGTTCGACGGGGAAAAGATTGTGCGATCTCGTGCCTGCGACCGCAAGGGTATAGTTTTTCTTCTAACGACTGAAGTATTTTTCTCTCAATGCAAAACGATTTCAATGAGTTCTCGGCAGAGTACTTTTTTTTCCTTTTCCTTCTGCGTCGTTCTGAAACACGTTGAATCGCGTCTTGGAAAACATTCCGCGAACAGAATTGTACATACGTAATCTCGTAGAACGATAACGATCGCGCGTCGCCAAATTGGAATCGCGAACGTCCTTCACTTCTCTTTCCGCTGCACAGCGGACGAACTGTGCTGTACTTCTACTTTACTTGTTTTTCGCTGGACCGTTCGCCTGTCAAAGATTAAATCTCTATCAACGGAAGGAAGGAGAGATGAGAGGTGGAACGAAATTGTGCAAGAGGTGTCGTCCTCGCCGACGAACGTATCCTTGGTTATCGTTAGTATTAAATTTCTTAGCCGCGTATCGCGCGACTAATGCACGAACGTTTCGCGTAATCACGGGACGATCGTTTTATCTGGCTCGCCCGAAAACGAGGTTTCCCCTTATTGCGACCGGGACTAAGAAGTTTCGCCGCTCGACTTTGACTAGATCTCGATCGATCGATTTATGAACGATGTTGCTCACACACTTAATCACCGACGTAAAGTAGCAAAGGAATCGTGTAACATATGTAAATTCAGTGTCATCTTAGAGACATAACGACAACGGGAAAAAGTAATAACGAGTACGACGTTCACGCCCGTGTGCGAGTCGATTGTGCCGATCGAGTAAGAGTGAGTCGAATCATTGCTGGACGTGACGGTATGTGCACGTGGGATCTGGTTTTTACGAAAGATCGCTGTGAGAAATTGGTATAACGTAGTATTATAATAATTTGTAATATTTTTTATGGCGATCTTCCACCACCAGGATTTTATATATAAAGCTCGTCAATTTTGGGAACCGCACGTTTCCCCGTATTAATCGTTATTGGCATTATCACACGACGAAATAGTTTGAGAGGGAGAGAGAGAAAGAGACAGAGAGAGAATGAGAACTAGTGCATTTGCAGTGAAGTCGGGCTCCGACTGTTCGGTTGATTAGAACATATTAAACGCACGCCTGGAACGTGGACGAACGGTCACCCGCAAACCTTTAACGGTAGACGAACGGTTTATGTCGCGTGCCATCCGATGGTTACTTAAAAAGAATTTTTTTAACGGTACGCTGACCGTGAAGGCGGGCGTGGAGTCGAGGAGGTGTGAGTGTACACGCGGAGTCAAGGACTTCTTGCTTAACCGTGTTTCGGTCGACGATCGTCTCCGAGGTGATCGGCGAACGGCCGAGGCGCAGCCCGTACGCTCTTTATAATTATAACTATACGATCGTGTACAGTAGTTAGCGTGCTGATTGTTTTGTAAGATTTGTTTGTTTTCTTTTTCTGTACAATAAAATATTGCTTAATGTCTCTCGTTTCTCTCGATCCTTCGTCTCGAACGAAACGGGTATGTGGCGTGTCGTCTGGGCGTCGGTGCATTCAGAAATCGAAGGCTCTTTGGTACGCCCGTGGATCCGTTACACAATCTTTATTAACAACTAATTTAACTTATGTACAAGTGTATAATAGCCTAGAACAAACTGTCGTCATAGCACGTAGAACAATAAAATCCTTGCACGATTCCTCCCTGCGCCTCGAGGCTCACAAGTTTCCGACTCCTTCGTTTTTCTAATGAAGATTTAGCGTTTTATCTACGAAGTTATAGAGAGATCAGCCGTTGCTCGATAACCGGCGGTTATCAAGATGGTTCGATGCGTCGATACGTGTTAGACGTCGTTTTCGTAAAGGAAAATAATCCGTTAATAAATATCTTGAATAAATAGCCATTATTCCGTGGTTAGTTAGATTCCTCTCCCGTGTTATCGCGTCGATTATCTCTACGATCCGCCGAGTCACCGTACATTACGCACGATCAGTTTGCAACTGCTCCTGAATTGAAAGATTGCGACGAACGATGACCGTCCACTAACCGTTCCCAGTAGCTTACTTAAATCCGTCCGGCATCTATTTTCAATGTTCCCAACGAATAATTCTAGAGATCGGAGAAAAACTCTTCCCAATCGTCACCGTCGACGTTCTCCAGGAAATTTGTGGCGAGCTTGCAATTTTACCGTCGAAAGGAAGTTCAATCAGATCGCGTGGTAAAAGATCACGGCCAAAAAGACGTATCCTAAATTGGCGATCACCGTTTGACCGGCGTTGACGAGCATCGACGTCGAGTCCCCGCGGTGACCGTCGTGACCGTCATGATCGTGATGGCCGTCGTGATCGTGGTGACCACGATGATCCACGGTGCCGTTCGCTTGGAAATTCGTAACGTGAACGTGTCCCTCGTGTGGAGACCGCTTGGATCTTTCGACGAGCGTCAGCTTCGTGTTCTCGTGCCGAGAATAGTCCGATCGAACCTCCCCGGGAACCGGAGGCGGCAGTTCCCCTTTAAACCTTCCGAACTGCGGCGTTCTGCTGAGCACGTCCGAAGACAACCTCGTCTTCGACTGCTCCTCGATCCCCGAAATCGACCTGGCCAAACCGGAGTCCTTCAGCCTCTTTCCGTCGTAAGTGATCAGCACTTCGGACGACGGAGGCGCGTCCTTTGCAACCGCGCTAGGTGGCAAATAATAGGCGTTCGCCTTGTCCGCGGCCATTTCCATGTCGTCTGCGTCGGTCGCGCGCGACTTCGTGATCTTCTTCTTCGGCTTCTTGACGGTGTCGACCGTCGGTACCGGCGGCGAGGGTATGAACACCGGCTCGAAGTTGTCGATCGGCCTGTGGTTCGAGGTCTCTTGAACGCGCGCGTCCTCCTCCCGGTCCGCTTTCTCGGAAGTTCTCCTTTGAACAGCGTCCGAATCGATATTTCTGATAATGGGCTTGAAGCCGCCCTCTATCACTATAGAATCCGGGTCGAAACCCGTATTTCTCGCGGGCTTCATCGGAGTCACGAAAGTACTCTGGAGGACGTCCGAGCCGGACGTCTTCACGTCCAGCTTGACCCGCTGCTTCGACTCGACTTTCTTCAGCTTCTGAACGTTCTCGTTCTCTTTTTCAGCCAGTTTCTCGACCGTTCGCCTGCCGTAGGTGGACACGGTCGGCCTGTAAACGGCTTTCTTTCTCTCCATGAATATCGGCCTCGAGGGTAGCGCGATGGTAGGTTGCGGCACGACGGTCTGCAACATCGGACGACGCGTCAGCATCGGTCTCTTGATGATCATCAGTTGGGTTCTCTGCTCCGGCTGATGATGGTGATAATGATGCGGCAGAGGCAGGTGATAAAGATGATGGTAATTGTTCGCGTAATGATGAGCGACCGGCCTCGGATACAGCATCTGCTGGCTGGTGGCGGCCGGGTGCGCGTGTTTCATCCCGTGGCTCATTGGTCGTGGGTTATCTGGAACGAGGTTAGACAATTGCTGGTTAGACGGCTCCATTTCCACGACGTGCTGTCGGCCGGGGTAGCCCGTCCTGGTTCCAGCCAGCATCGACTGTTCGCGATAGATCGGCGCCAACTGCTGGCGATGGTGGTGGTGATGATGATGATGCTTCTCCTCGTCGAGGTGCGCGTGATTATGCGTTTCCTTCACGCGTACCTCGTGACGATACGGCGCGGGTCTCGGCGCGTATCGGTCCATCTCGTACGGCGACGATGATTTCAAGCGCAGGTAATTGTTATTATTAGCTGTCGTTAGTAGCTGCGTAGCGTATGACGTGCTTAGCTTGCCGGGGTTAGTCGTCGAATGATGTTGTTGGTAAGAGTAACGAATCCCGTGTTCACCGTGTGGATGATGAAGATGCTGCTGAAGGAACTCCGCCGTTGGCGTTACCTTGCTCGACTCGCGGATACTGGAGCTACCCTCGAGATCCTGCGACTGCTGGCTCTTCGGGTCGGCGTACACCTCGTGGTTCTCGCTGGCGGCCGCTTCGCCGGCGTCGCAGCTGTCGTGAACGTTTATCTTCCAGCCCAGGTAACGGTGCGTGAAGCACTGGAAAATTTATTTCGTTTCGTTGATAGATTCACAAATTTCGATTGCGTCGCTGGACGATTTTTATCGCGATCGTCCGTCACTCGCTTTTTACCTGATAGTATACGGTGTCGGGCGTGTTTTCGTCCGGAGTCCACTGTACGACGCCCGGCTCGCCGCTGTCGCATTCTAAGGTCAGCGTGCGTTGATAAGCGCCGAACGACGAGAAATCGTCCGCGAGGGGTTGTTTCTGATCGGGCACCCAGTTGCACAGACGACCGACGCCCGTCGGTCGATACACGCCCCGTTGCCGTTGGGCACCGGCGAATATTTTCACTTTCTGGAACAGGAGACAGGAGGAACGGTTTTACGATCCGCGCGATCTGTAATTAATCACGCGGCAGTGAAAGTTGGCTTACCGCTTTCTCTTCGGGTGTTTTGTGCTGGTAACCACCGACGGGGTCATCGGTGATGTAGAATGGATGGTAACGAGCCGGGACGTCCGGGTTCTCGCCGCCTTCCACGACGAAAGTGTACTTTTTACCGCGGACGACGTTTATCTCGGGAATCAACAGCCCGTTTATGTACCACGAGATGCCCCAACCGACGTGACCTATGGAAATCCTCGTTAGTCAGTCTCGTCGGAACCGTTCGAGCGCGAATCGAACGTACCGGTTATAGCGGGATAGCCGTGTTTCCCTCCGGTGGGCCCCATCTGCGCGTACAACACGCCGTCTTCGGGCTCGTCGCATTGAATGGGCGGAATTTCCCAGGCACCGTTCGTAGAAGCGGGCGCGGGGGTCGCCGGCCGTTGCGGCTTCGTGATCACGACCAGTTGCTGTTTAGAAAAAAAATTTAACTCTCGTTCGTCGTTTACCTCTCGTACGTTTCGGATTTCGACGAAATACCTGGGTGCTGCTGCCCTTGTCGGGGTCCGGCAATATCTGAGAGTGTTCGTGACCCGGAACCGGACAATTCCAGACCGGTGGTCTGCCGAAATCGATGAAGCGGTCGGTTTTCAGATAATCCGTATGAAAGCTGACCTCCTGTCTCTCGTTCAGAGGGCCGATGGCCCAGATGATCGCCTGCGAGCCGTTCGTCAGGATTGGATGGTCCAGCTCGTCGCTCGCTCTCAACGGTCTCTGGTACGTGACGATACTGTACCCGTCGACCAAAGCCGCGTTCAGCAATTGAACCGAATTCGTGCTCGCCTGCGGACCGTCGATAAATGATTCGAAATCGATACCGCGATCGACGATCGGACGGTGAGAGAGACGCAAAACTGAACCTTTATGTTGACGTCCGGGCAGCTGCCGCGTCCGCCGGAGCATTGAGACTTGGCGTCGAGGAAATAATCGGCGGCGTCCCCTTGAAGAGTTTCTTTGTCGACCCAGGCGACCACCACGTCCCCGTTCACCATCTGACTTCTTTCCGGGTTCGCGGACACTCCGAACGCCATGTACTGTTTGTCCTCTGACGACAGGTAACAGGATTTCGCGTATTATTTCGATCGCTCGGCTCCGTTTCCGTTTGAAAAAAGAGAGATGGAAGTGTACGCGCGCAAGTACGGGTGTACTCACCGAGTTTGGCGACCAGTTGGCCGACTATACTGTCCCCGGCCACGGCCCAGCGCACCTCGAAGGCCAGCCTGTCCTCCAGGACCTCGCAGTTCAGTTTCGACTGAAATCAAACGGCGAACCATCGTTTACCATCGTTCACAACAGGCGATTTGTCCCGCACGCGATATCGCGTCTCGCGACGACGTTTACAACTGTCGGATCGTGAATCTCGTCGCCGCGGCCCCCGGGACGATCGATCAACGCCCCCCCGCCCGCCCCCCGATATCGGCGAATGGTTGTTTCGGTCGAGATACGTTTAAGAGACAAAACCCCCGGAGGTGAAGGCAAGGAACTCGTTCAGAACGTCAAGAGAAAAAAATTAACTTTATTCTCCATCAATCTCAAGTAGAAACGTACAAAAAAGAGTAAGCCGTCGGTAGAGAGTGCGTGTAAATATATTAATCTACAATCTGGTAAAAAACATTGTAACATAACGCGAAGGTCTCTGTACTTAATGAGAGTGTAAGAAGAAAGAACTGGCCTAGGTCGGAAGTCGGATTCCCTCAGCTTTCATGCCCGAGCGACAAGTCCTCCCGCAATCTCACGGAGTGAACGCGCGCCCTTCTCTTGGTCCGCGAAGATAAGAATATAATTATTAACCCTTGTATCACAGTCGAGAATAGTATCGCTCCTCCGCGTCTTTGCACACTCGTTCCAATTTTTTTTTTTTTCTTTTACAAAAACTAACGCTTTGCACGCTTACACCTCAAGCCAACCTAATTATGCTCTGAACTTAAAACCGCGGCGAACAAACCTTACAATCGCATGCCGTTCGTTCGTTCGTTCGCAAACTTATCGCTAAACAGTGTTATACACTTTTCTTCTCAGCCTCGTAACACACGCAAACGTATTTTAATCTCTCGCAACGTATCGGGTGCAAAGAGTCCTGCACGTTTCTTCCGGAATCGGCCGTTTCACGCGGCGGCATGCATTTGGAATTTCGCCGGCAACACGTAACGATTGACCAAGTCTCGGTCCAAGGTACAAGGGTAGGCTCTTCCCACGCGCGGCGCGTGTCTGTATTCGTGGAGCAGATGAGCAAAGAGAGAGAGACAAGCCGATATCCAAGTATGTCACTAATATCGACACGTATTCATGCGGACTCGGAGAGACGGCGAAGCGAGAATTATAGAGGCTCGTATTGTCTCGAAGGGGGACATATCCACGTCTCCCGCGGAATAGAATTCCGCGGGGATTAAATACGCGCGTTAAATTAATGCGCGATTGTTTTGTCATAAAACGTTAGAGCATCCATTGTCCGCGGTGCGCGTACATACGTACTATGTACGTACGGTTCGGTTTGTTTTTTGGGAAAAGTCGATCTGAACATTCCTCTTTCGAATTGACATCGCAAAAGTTTCGTGTCGGATGAACTCCGGCTACCACCGGTCGAACGGATAGCCGTTGTTAAATAAATAAAACGAGAGTCTCTTCGTCCCGCTAGCCGTGAACTTTCCAAAGTGGCCGCACGCGACCGTGGAAACTTTACTATCCCTGCCGGCTAATATCATCGCAGCTGTGCCACCTGAGTTTTCCAACGGCGGAACGAATGATTACATCGGGCAAACGGCGGCGGCCGGAACTTCCGCTAATTTATCGAAAACGCGAGTTTGACCGAGTTCCGGCGAAGGAGAACTCGGGCTTGATTTACGACGTGGCCCGCGATAAATCGTTGTTCTTTTAGCCAACGATCTCGCGACGCGGACCGAATCCGTGTCCCTAGTAAACGACTAACGTGCTAAAGGAAGCGAGAAGACAGTTCGGGGACTTCTATTGCGGAGTGTTCGACTGATCTTAACGGATAACACGGTCGATTACGGAGTCGCGAAAAATTCGAACCGTTCGCGAATAGTCGCGAGAACATCGGAGATTGGTAAAGATAAGATCGAGCGAAACGTGCTGCCGGATTGACCCAAGGGAACGAGTTTTAGAACGGCGAGCATTCATTTGAAAAAGAGAAACGATCGTCCGAGAATTTGGAATCCGCAGAAGGCATCCTCGAGCTGTCGGAGAGCAGCAGACGTGGCCTTGTTACTTTAAGTAGGGAATTGCCTAGATCGTTTGTATCA
This sequence comes from Ceratina japonica, assembly GCA_019453355.1. NCBI lineage: Eukaryota > Metazoa > Arthropoda > Insecta > Hymenoptera > Apidae > Ceratina > Ceratina japonica. Next base: position 25,342 of record SMSR01011951.1, on the reverse strand, counting down.
ATAACGAACGAAAGAGTCTAGTCTCCTGTCGCCCTGGAACCGCAGCTGCCTCGCGTACGAGTTCGCTGCTTGCGGCTCGCCGGTCGACGAACCGAACTGTCCCTGATACGTCGCCGAACCGTCGTCGCCGTCGTATTGGCCGGCCGACGGATAAGAAGCTTGTTGAAGCCGACGAAGCTGCTGCGCAAGTGGCTCCTGGCTCTGTAGGCTCTTTGGTATTCGATAGTCGACTTGGGCCTGATCCTCGCGGCGGAGGATCGGCCGGTAGGTCGTCGGACGTTGGTATTGCTGCTGCGTCAGCAACGCGAACGAGGAGGAGGACGAGGAAGAAGAAGAAGANACCTTTGTATGTAAATGGCCCGGCGAACGGGAAACTTGGAACTGTGCCGAGCGACGATTTTAAGAATGAAACGCGATCGATTCGATCCGTCGCGACGAGGAAGAGGAATCGGTCTCTCGAAAGAAAGTCGCGGCANTCGATAGTCGACTTGGGCCTGATCCTCGCGGCGGAGGATCGGCCGGTAGGTCGTCGGACGTTGGTATTGCTGCTGCGTCAGCAACGCGAACGAAGAGGAGGACGACGAGGAAGAAGAAGAAGAAGAAGAAGGAGAAGAAGCCGGCGAAGAAGTGGACGGCTCGTACAGATTTACCAGACCGAGAATCTGTCCCTGCCCTCCGCGGTGCACGTTCTGCAACACAAGGACAGAGACAGGATGTTATGAAAAAGAAACGTTTCGAGCGACGGATATCTTGGCGTCTCGACGATTCTTCGCGGGTATTTCGGTCGACGACCGAAAGGATTTTAACGAATCATCGAAACACCAGAAATTTTCTGTACGACAATGCGAAGAGGAAAGAGGGGGTCGGCGGGGGAAGCTCGAGTTGTTAACGCGGGACAAAGGATGTTCGCTTGGAAAATCCGTAAATCGGTGAAACGGGGCGACGTCCGCTGACAGCCAGATATCCACTCAAATATTGACGGAGACAAATTCGCCGTGGAAACAATACAGAGCGCGTATCGATTGCTACCCGTCGAAAGGGTCGTTCGGTCCTCCGCGTTCGGCCGCGTTCTCGCGAATATTCGTTCCCCCGGCGAGTAAATGATTTAAGGTCGCGGAAAATGGCTTAACGAGCGTTACCGATTACTTCGGAGGAACGCCGATCGTTCGGAAAACCTGTCTGAAAGTATGAAAGCCGATCGAGTCCGACCGTTCTCTTCCGGCCAGTTCCCGAACGTTTGGACAAACGTGTTCAACTAACCGCCATCGAACGCCAGTCTTACACGTCTCTGAATAACGTTCTAATTAACTCGCAAGCCGATCCCTTGGAAGCGTTCAGGGGTCGTTTGCCAAAGGCCGTGCGTCTCTTCTTGCAGCCGAGACTACAAGAAGCCTTTCCAGCTTACCTGCGGCGAGACTCCGAGCATCTTCAGAGAGGGTGGCACGTTGAGACCTTGCGGAATTTGCACGTGGCCGAAGTCGACGGTGAACGCCTCGCACCAGACGCCGAAGTGGCCGATCTGGTGGATCGTCAGATCGCCGGGCAACGTGAGCACGATCGTCTTGCGATTGTATCGACGCAGCGGCTGCACACTTCCGTTCTCGTCAGGAACGCGGATTCCCTGGGGCGAGGGCGACGGCCCGGCTCNACGCGGGACAAAGGATGTTCGCTTGGAAAATCCGTAAATCGGTGAAACGGGGCGACGTCCGCTGACAGCCAGATATCCACTCAAATATTGACGGAGACAAATTCGCCGTGGAAACAATACAGAGCGCGTATCGATTGCTACCCGTCGAAAGGGTCGTTCGGTCCTCCGCGTTCGGCCGCGTTCTCGCGAATATTCGTTCCCCCGGCGAGTAAATGATTTAAGGTCGCGGAAAATGGCTTAACGAGCGTTACCGATTACTTCGGAGGAACGCCGATCGTTCGGAAAACCTGTCTGAAAGTATGAAAGCCGATCGAGTCCGACCGTTCTCTTCCGGCCAGTTCCCGAACGTTTGGACAAACGTGTTCAACTAACCGCCATCGAACGCCAGTCTTACACGTCTCTGAATAACGTTCTAATTAACTCGCAAGCCGATCCCTTGGAAGCGTTCAGGGGTCGTTTGCCAAAGGCCGTGCGTCTCTTCTTGCAGCCGAGACTACAAGAAGCCTTTCCAGCTTACCTGCGGCGAGACTCCGAGCATCTTCAGAGAGGGTGGCACGTTGAGACCTTGCGGAATTTGCACGTGGCCGAAGTCGACGGTGAACGCCTCGCACCAGACGCCGAAGTGGCCGATCTGGTGGATCGTCAGATCGCCGGGCAACGTGAGCACGATCGTCTTGCGATTGTATCGACGCAGCGGCTGCACACTTCCGTTCTCGTCAGGAACGCGGATTCCCTGGGGCGAGGGCGACGGCCCGGCTCCCACCCAGAATTTCGCGTCTGCAACAGTTTTCACTCGGTTGAAATATCAGTTTAGAAAATGCGATTCGGACGGATATCCGTTTCGCAGTCTAATCGCAGCGACACGCGTACACGTGTTCTTTATACTATCTGCGCGTTCAGTTTTTCTATGAATGCATAAAATCCGCGGTCGGACTCACCGGGTGCTTCGCCGTCGTATCTGAAACCTGGTATCAGAAGAGTTTGCGCGTCTACGACGACGATCGGTTCCGAGCCGACTCCGTGCGCCCCGCTGAGCGCCGCCAATTTTTGCGGCTTCGGGAAGTCGAACCCTCGCGGTATCCTGACGTCCCCAAAGTTCACCTGAAATTCCGAAAGAATTTTGATTATTATTCGAAACACGCGGGAGGAGGTTCCACCGAAAATTATGCGCCGGGCGCGCTCTAATGAAGCCAAGTTATAGTTCGGCGAAAATTATTCATGAACTCGAACGCGAGCATGCGTTAACCCCGAGTAGCATATCAGTTGCACGGGATTCATAAGCCTCGGGAATCATGCCCGCAAACAGATTCCATTTTATCGTTTTCCCGTCGGCGTAATGGAAATTCGAGCGTTTCGCCCTCGTTCCGACGCGATCAGCTTCATCATCCCACGGGCGTTACACGCGTACAAGGTTCTATATCCAACGGCGGCCGCTATGTCGGACACCGTCGGATCTCTGAATAAATTTTCGTCGCGTCCGCGATATCAAGGACGTAAATCGGCGGGCCTCGACCGCCGTCGCGGATAACCGTGTGCCCGCCCGCTGCGACGCTTCCGATTTCAATAGTGGAATTAGGCTACTCGCGAAACGCGGTGTTTTCGTTTTTGTGTATGGCTCGGNCCCGCCCGCTGCGACGCTTCCGATTTCAATAGTGGAATTAGGCTACTCGCAAAACCCGGTGTTTTCGTTTTTGTGTATGGCTCGAAGCCAGGCCGCGGCAATTACTTTCTATCCGCGAGCGTGAAAGTTGCGCGGCGAGGAAACGATACCGGTTTCCCGTCCCTCCAACCAGAGCGAAGGTCACGAGCACCGCCGCACTTCGTTCATAAGTTTTACAAGTACGCGGTAATAAAATCTGGTGCTCACCGAGTATTCGTCGCACCAGACCGCGAACCATTTGAAATTGGCCAGCGTCTTGCCGTCGGGCAACGTCAGCGTGATGTCCTTCTTCGGGTATCGCCTAAGCGTCTCCGGTCTGTCGAAAAAATCGTGTGTGTTTCAGCTTCTTCTCTAAAAGAAACGTTATGCTTGTTACTGAAAAGAGACACTCACGATCCGCGCTCATCGCGAAGCCTGATCCCGTTGCCGTTAGGGGTTTTCGAGGTGCCGACGTAAAAGTACGCAGCTGAAAGAAGGATAATTATGATTGCAGTCCTCCTCCCGTTGATTGCGGCGAGTCGCGGCTAATTACTTAATATCTGGTACTCGGTCGATCGTCCGACGGGCTGCAATTAAGAACCAGGCGCGCATCTCGCCAATTTTCTGGCTCGTTGCATATACTCGACCGACCTTCGCGGCCATAAAGGCTTTCAATTTTGCTCGCGAAAGTAAAAGTATAATCGAGAATAAGCGAACGGGCCTGTTACACGCGTTTAACATTTGCTCGTTACAGATCATTCGTTTAATAATTTGCATACCGGAACCGTAGTCTGAACTAATTATCGATTTTCATAAAATATGTTTCAGAATTTCGATAACTTCAATGAATAATGAACGGTCCCAGATAGAACATCCAATAGGATCGGTTTGTGCACGATGTCGCATCATTTCGGGGAAATAGATTCGTAATATCTTTCATCTACGTTTAGTTCGAATTGAAACGCGAGACATTTTGATCTCCCCCTGCACGGCGTCCCATTTTTTGCCCACAAAAACGGTAGATCGACCGGGTTGCTTGCGAGAAAGTTCGGGTTCCCGCGTGCTTCTTGGTCTACGAACTTGGTGCTTCGCCGTCGTACGTGAAGTCCTTGATGAACAGAGTTCGCCCGTCCACCGCGTAAACTTCACCGCTGACGCCGTGATGAAGTTCCGACAGCTTCCCAATAAGCTTGCCGTAATAAGCCGCGCTGCATACCTCTGTAAGCACAATCGAGTTTAATTAATTACCGCGAATTAACCGGGTCGGACGGGCCGGTGAATATTTTTCGGCCGAAGTAAGTTCCCGCGGAATAATTAAACCGTTTCATGGGAGGTGGCGGCCCCGGAACCGGTCGCCTGCACGAATAATCGACGATTCGCGCTCTAATCCGCGTAAGAATTCCGCTCGCCGGATGGTTAACGGTAAGTTCGTGTCCGAGTATCGATTCCGGCGTAGATCGACCGATCCGTGTAACAGATCGTTCGCGAATCGTGCGAGCACGCGAGACCGAGTTCCACGGATGCCTGGCGGGTGGTGGTCGGGCACGTTCGGTACATCGCGAAATCGTGGAACGTCGGTCGTCCGAATCGTTTGGTTCGAAGGCGTACGCTCGTCGCCGAATAAGAAGTCGACGAGAAGCCGTTTCGAGACTAAATCGTAAACGTCCGGCGTGCGTGGTTGAAATTCGCTCGGTTAGGAGATCGATGATTCCTACGTCGGACGCATTCCTTTCGGTAGCCGGGTAGGTTGATGGATAGGACACGGCTCTCTTGTTGTATCTATCATCTATTCCGATTAACTGTGAACAGCCGAGAGACTTGTAAACAAGCGCGGTACGAAAAGGCGGGAGGAGATTGGGTTGGCGCTCGCATAAATATGCGAGAGAGCCGGGGACGTCAAGGCTAATCCCGGGATCGTTCGTTAGATGCTAACGAATCGGTGGAACCGGTCGACGGGATCGGTCTCTCTCGTCTAACCCTTTGATCGAGCGCGTACCGTTACCGGGTCTCGCGGACCTCGGACAGGATATCGTCCATCCCGGCGAGATTGACGCACGGCGAGGGCATAAATCCTGGATCGCTCGCTCGTAAACGCTCCGTCGCTTCCCGGGAATCGAAAACACCGCGGGAAAAAATCGATCCGGAGGAAAATTAGATACGTCTCGGGGAATGATTCGTGTCCGACGTTTCGTGGTGCCGTTAACTCCCGCTGCTATACCTAATATATATACGGGGATCGAACGCCCCGGCTGGCTCGTACCATTTTGTTGCAATGGCATTTGATAATTGGACAAAAATGCGTTGGCCGCGATTCGCGGTCGGGTCGTCAAAATTTACTGCGACCCGCGTACGCGACCCGACTTCGAGAGAAAATTCTCTGCCCCGCGGAATCGATTTCTTGTTTACCAAATTACGTAAGTAACAACATAACGTGTTCGTTTCCGCGCTGAGTGGAAATTCGCTTTCCATCGACGCGCGAATAAGTACGCTCGGTCGCGAGCGTGTAATACCCGGCGGGCGGGAGTCTTGTCATTGATCGAGCGAGTAGCCTGCGTAAACACGCGTAACGAGAATTACGCTCGGGGACCGATTCTCTTTGGAGAACGCTCTCTAATCAACTTGATCGATAGCCCGACGACGGTGCTCACCGTTTTTCCCTCATTATATGCGCGTTTTACGTTTCCGGGGAGGGGCATCGGCGCCGCGAGAAAACGTAGCAAATATGAATTTTATACTGCAGTTTCTCGCCTGGAAAGGAAATGAAACATGTCGTTCCGCGAATCTGGGGCGTAGTCACGTAGCAGGAGACTTTGGTATCAATCACTAATGAGAAGCCGAGGCGTCAAAGCGGCGTCGGTTTCGAGCTTCGAGTGGATGCATTACGTCGTTCCAACCGAGGGAGAGCCATTAGTGCGTAATTATTGCCGCGGTGACGGTGGCCCGAGACGTGATTAAATAATTATCACCGCGCGGACCGGCGAAAAAAACCGGGAACCGCGACCGGAAACCAAATAGAGTTTTGAAGGGGGAGTATAGGCGCGTCGTCGCGCGATGAGAAAACGTCGAAGACGCCGCCTCCGGCTAATCGGTATGCGAAACGGAGTCGGTGTAAACAGAGCCGAGTAGATTTGATGGACGCGGATTCAGGTTAACGAGGTTTGGCTCGAGACGAGGGGGAAATGTGCGGGGAACGAGCCAGAGATACATATCGGACCTTTGACATTTTCATACGAAAGAGAAAGCAGAAGGCGGACAGCGTAATTGCCTGGCTCTGCATAACACAGGTCTCGCAGTCAGTGTCGCAACGCAACACCGCGCCACGCCGCGTCGTCGGTGGATTCGCGGCAATAGAGTCAAGCGACGAGCTGATTTCGTAGCGAAACGAACTCTGATGCGAGAGACTACTCCGTCGAATAGAGATATCTTCCCCTCTTTCGCGCCTCGCGACGTTTTCAATTGGAATATCAAGTTTTGTATTTTTCCGATTCGTAATCCTATCGCACCCGCCTGTCTCCGATAGATCTCGGTTTTTCGCTTTGGGAGGCGATATTCGCAGCGAACGTAATAAACCCTGGATATTCCTCGGGAATTTTCTTATTTTCCCTCCCCGCGAGCGAGCGAAACGTATCCGTAGAGTCGCGGCAGGATGAATTAAAGTTCGCCACGCTTTCGAAATGGGAGTGGCTCGAGGAACTAGAATTTTGGATTCGAGAGAAATCTCTGCTACATCAGTCCCGAAGTGTCTCTCGTGAATAACGCGTTTCGCTGTTTGCACGGGCCACCAATTCAAGCGACTCTTGTTTGTCGATCCAAAATGAAGAAGTTCCATCGATCCCCTCCTTAGATTTCATCTACCGAGCTCCCGCATGATTCAAGAGTCTTTGCTTTAAACGAAATCGCCTCTCTCGCCAGGTGTTGATAATATTATTCAGCCTCCTTATCTCGGCTAAATAAACTCGGTGTCTGCGTACGTACATACAGATTAAGTCCATAACCGAGTGGGTACATGGACAGGATATCTGCGGACGGAATCTGGAAACCTATTCCCGTTCGTTACACAACCGTGAAACACGGAAACGTTAGAGAACTCTTTCACAACGAAAATAGATCTCGCGGTACTAAAATCCGATAAATCGACCGCGGCACGAAACCGGCGGAAGAGAAGCAAGGTGGAAACGAGGTGAACTAAATTCTGATATCCTTCGGCGCGGACGCGTTCCCCGCCTAAAAACCAGTACTACTTCGCGCCGTTCGCCGAGAACCGCACGCGCGATTTTTCCTTTTCTAATTTNATTCTGATATCCTTCGGCGCGGACGCGTTCCCCGCCTAAAAACCAGTACTGCTTCGCGCCGTTCGCCGAGAACCGCACGCGCGATTTTTCCTTTTCTATTTTCTTTTTTTTTTAATTCTTTCGTCGAATCTCTTTCTGCCGGCCGGAGGAAAAGCGTGGAACGCGAAAGTCACGCAGGCCGACGCGAAACAGACCGGCAAATCGAGAAACGAGCCCTGTAAAATCCATTTATTAACATTGTTAATTAGTCTCCGCGCGAGTATGGACCATTATCCGCGGCGACGCGAGACCGATTCGCACAGAACGTTGTTGCAAAGATCCTCCGCCACTTCGGAATCGAGCCGATCCCCGCGATAATTGATATTTGATCTACATTCGCCTCGTTTTTCATTCAAATGCGATGCAGTTTCTAATTCAGAAGCGTTGCACACGCACGCTTTGTTCCCGGCGCAATCAGCGTGCGTCGGAGACGTTCTCGCGATGCGACTCGCTCGAACGGCAATTCGGTAAGTACAAGTACAGGTGTGTGTACGTACGTACTACTGACTTCGGGAACGCGTCGCAGGATTTTGACGTCGTGATTTCCCGTCGAACCTCCCCGCGCTCGGGGAAACTGTTTGTTAAGCAGCACAGGCGCGGCGCGTCCTTCGTAAATACGCTTCCTCCGCGAATAATTCGCGCTGCAAACTTGGGTAATAACGCATCAAGCGAAACGGTTCAGGATTCCGTCGTTCTTCGGCAAAGAGAATTTTCTCAACACTCGACGCGATCACTGTTAGCTCGGCAAAGACCTCCGCGAGAAAAACGTTCCACGCGTCTAGTAAAAGTGTCCACTCTATGTATAAATTTAATCGAGAACGCGAATCCGGTCCTGTACATTATTTTTCGAACGCATCGGCGAAGTACGTCCACGTTTTTTCAACGTTCCTCGGACGACGTTTATTCGGACGATATTATACGGGAAACGCGTCGCGGTTGATCGAGGGTGAAAAAGCTGCGGCGTTCACGGGGGACGAGGCCGTGGCCGGGGTTAAACTCACGTGTAGCCAGAAGAAGATAAACCGTGGCGACTAGACCGATGGTAGCGGAGATCCGAGTCGAGGACGATGTGGGTGATTGTGTCGTCATGGCGTCTTCGTGGTTACTGCCGTCGAAAGTGGCCGTCGTGGATCCAAGTAGCTTTGTCGATCCCACTACGACTACGATCACCGACTCGCCTTGCTTCACCTCGGCCTCTCTTTCTCTCTCTCTCTCTCTCTCTCGACCCCTCGCTCCTTCTGCACGGCTTGCTCCTTCGAACCCGGCGCGTTCCCTCTTTCGTCCACCCCTCGGTGTTTTCGTCCTCTCCTTTACGCGGATCATCCGCCACGGGGGAACGAGCAACTATGCGATTCATCACCGTGAGCTGTGTTCCCTTTCCATTGTCTCCCCGCTCGTATCCTTGATTGTCCTGGTCATCGGCTAATCGCGGCCGATCATCAGATATCCTTGGATACGAGGAGCGAACCGATAAAACTTACAGATAAACGAACTCGATTTCGGACGGACGTACGTGGAAATAAAATGTAGGAATCCTAATCGCGTTCTGTGCCGCGAAGTCGAGGCCGCGATCCGGCCCGGATGCTGGGTTATGCGAAAACGGGACCGTTGCCCCGTTCCAGTCTCAGTTAGCATTTCTCGAGCTTTTCGATGCTTGAATAAAAAGTACGATACGAAGTGGGACAGGTTTCTTGAAATGAGTTCGACGAAGAGCGTTTAACTTCCTTCATTGTACATTTGGGACGGTTTACAGCAAGGTTTCAGACAATGGGACCACGAAATTCAGTGACAGAGACGCGAACGATTACTCGCTAGGTATAATAACTAGGGCTTCTGCAGGTAACCACGCGAAGACTTTCACGGGACGTCCGCGGCCCGTGTTCCGCGTGCCGTTCACGCGCTAGGAATTTTAATCCCGCCCGATATCGCTCGCCGCCCGTACAAGTCGAAATTCTTTTCAAAGGCCCGCGACGCGCGATCGAATTTTTCCGCACGGCGGGTTACATACATATACGAATCGCGGGTATACNATTTTAATCCCGCCCGATATCGCTCGCCGCCCGTACAAGTCGAAATTCTTTTCAAAGGCCCGCGACGCGCGATCGAATTTTTCCGCACGGCGGGTTACGTATACGAATCGCGCGGGTATATNGTCTCTCGAAAGAAAGTCGCGGCGCGAGTGCGATACGCAACGATTACACACGCGTCGGACATTATTGTCTCCAGCGAACAATGGTTACATCGGTTTAGGGTGTCCTGAGAGAGCGGTGCGCGACGCGAGATAATAGGTTGCACGTGCCGGCCGCAATGGATCTCTCTTCCACGTCGCGAAACGCGCTCTCGCGTAACCTGTGATTAATTTTAATCTCGCCTACATTGCGAGTAATAATTACGGAACAATTACGGGAACGCGGTAACCGCGGTCGTTGCCGGAGTTTAGGAAACAANGTAAATGGCCCGGCGAACGGGAAACTTGGAACTGTGCCGAGCGACGATTTCAAGAATGAAACGCGATCGATTCGATCCGTCGCGACGAGGAAGAGGAATCGGTCTCTCGAAAGAAAGTCGCGGCGCGAGTGCGATACGCAACGATTACACACGCGTCGGACATTATTGTCTCCAGCGAACAATGGTTACATCGGTTTAGGGTGTCCTGAGAGAGCGGTGCGCGACGCGAGATAATAGGTTGCACGTGCCGGCCGCAATGGATCTCTCTTCCACGTCGCGAAACGCGCTCTCGCGTAACCTGTGATTAATTTTAATCTCGCCTACATTGCGAGTAATAATTACGGAACAATTACGGGAACGCGGTAACCGCGGTCGTTGCCGGAGTTTAGGAAACAAGTTTATTACGGAACCCGTCTAACGCCGATCGCGCGCCGCCCAAGTGTTTTAATGCGCGAAGAAAGTGAAGTCATTCGTAACCGTACGTACGTACGCACGACTTTCCACGACCGCCCATATAATTCAGCTTGCGGGTCCGTGACAAAAGAGTTCCGCGGAAATTGAGTCGCGTGTTCATTTTGCTGGCTGGGAGAGGCGTAGCCGAAAACGTTTAGCCGCCGTAATAGAAAGCTCCTGTATAATTGGACAGCTCGTTGGATCGCGGGATTTCGCGGCGTATCGGGCTTTGCTCTCCATTCTTTCATGGGTGGACTGGTATGCGGGCCGGCCGTATATCCCAGCAGAGACCAAGAGGTTCAACCTAGAAACCGCCTTCTCGCAACCGGCCGAGAGAAAAGCCCGGCCGGTTAATTAGAAACGATTATTATTCACGCACGTTAGATCTATGCTCGTCGTCACCTTTTCTGTTCGCGGTTTATCTCCGGCGATCGAGGCGCGTTTGATGACGGCCGCGATAATCGTCCCCGCGCTCGGTAATTATCCCGTCGATACCTTCGCAACTCCTTTCGACGTTTCTCTTTTTCCCTTTTTTTATTTCACTCGGACGGAACGGGACGACGAGGCTGATCGAATTAAGTGACGAAACGGGTGCGTTGAAAGTAAAATCAGTATTGCGGAAAGGACGTTGCGCGTATACTATATCGTGTAATTGAAGACGCCAAGTAGGGTCGGCTCTGTTCGAGGGAGATATGGTAAAATGGGCTTGAGCCATTTTCTACCGGTACCCACATAAAACGCTTTTCCCATGTCGCACAGCTTTTCAAGTGCGCGAGAGTAAAGCGGAGCCTCGCGGTAATTACGCCGATGTTTCACTTGCGCTTAGCTGCTTATTAACCGAAGTTAATGATCGCGACCGACGATTTAAACGAGAGAAAATCGTTTCGAGCGTTCTCGGGTTTAATTGATTTTCCAATTCGGCATCGCGTTGCCGAGAAAATCTAAACAAGAATGGCACGCTTCTCCGGCCGTGACGTTCAATCGGAGCGCGTAATCCTCCTCCAGCAGGATTCGAAAGACGAGAGAGATCGAACGTCTCGCTTTCTTTTAATCGATGAAAGTTTTTGGCACTACGCGAGGCTGGACCTCGTTCGTTGCGTAACGTAAACGTCCAATCACGTTCACAGCGTCGTCGATACGTTCGCGGATAGATAGAAAATAATAATACTTCGTGTACGCGCGTTTATGTCATATCGCGAAGGTAGGAAAGGAAGGGTCGAGATCTCGCTGATGTTATTACGCGTTCCGTATTCGCGATACATAATGGGAAAGTGGTCGAGGCATTGGAAAGGCCGTAAATGGGAGACTTTCTCTGACAGGAGTCACTTCGATCGCACAGGGACGATTCGTACAAATCATTTTATTCTAGTCTTCATAATCGTGTTATATTATGACGTCGAGCTTAAAGCTCGAGCTTTAATGTTCTAGCCGGGAGATCCTAGCTACCCTAGATTAAGTTAGAGTCGAAAGTTTTAATAGCCGATGTTACGGGTCTCATTTCGTGGAGATTGTAACCCGAGTTCAGGCAATTGACAGTTTAGTCGCTTCGGTCCCTCAGAGTTCTTGTTCGATGGTAAACGGCTATCAAGTCATAAGAGAGACACGCAACGATCGAACAATAGCAATAATCTCATAAAAATTACTATACTATTCGGGCTATTTATGTATATAACTGGCCTTCCAAATCTCCCACGTTTGTTCGCATCAACTTTCAATACATTCCCCGTCATGTCGTCTATTCGTCGCGACGTTCCTACAATTCCGCGTAAATTCGGTTCTTTAATACGTTTCTATCGAAATGTATATGTATATCTTCTGATTCGGACAACGAAGCTCGTCGTTCTATTTCTCCTCTGTCTGATCAAGTCCTTAAATGTTCGGCCGCTCCACTTCGCGGGCAATAACACCGCGTTTCTTTGAAAAGTCGGCAACCTCTCGTTGGAAGCAATCAACTGGAAGAAGACCTAACGTATTCATGGAAGACGAGGCCGTTCGCTAATATTTTCCACGGGAATTGTTGGTCATTTCCTGGTCGGTCGCGATCCATTCGTAAACAAAACTGTAACGCGGCCTCTCGACGTTTACCACAATTTCCTGTCGGTCCGATCTCCTTCGAGGCACCGTAATTTACTGTAACCGGTGAAATTTCCGCGTCTCGTTGATCCGAATTGCATTTAATTAAAGAATACGCTGGCCGGTCCCCGAAGAAAAGTACATATTTCATCTTTTATTCAAAGGTGACAAGAGAGGCTCGACTCGCGATTTACAATGCAAACGTTAGTTTTGTTCCATAAAACAAGTGTGCCGACANCGCGTCTCGTTGATCCGAATTGCATTTAATTAAAGAATACGCTGGCCGGTGCCCGAAGAAAAGTACATATTTCATCTTTTATTCAAAGGTGACAGAGCTCGCGATTTACAATGCAAACGTTAGTTTTGTTCCATAAAACAAGTGTGCCGACAATGGTGTCCAAGAAACGCGGTGAGAAGCCATTGGTGCGGTCGGAAGTGTCCTATTATCGGTGAAATTGCACGGTACGGTAGCCGCCGCTGCTGTAAGGGTAACCTTGATTCGTAGCAGCCTTCGGTCACGAGCCTTCGTTCCGTCGGCGCACGCCTTTGAACGGAATTAAGACAGTGGAAAATGAGAAGAAAGAAAGAGAGATCATATTTCATTGTTACCGTAACGCTCTACCTGCGCTCGCGTAGGAAACGCTTTTTGGGACGGCAACGGAATTCGCTGACGCTCGCCGTAACCATCGCATAACTCGTGTACTCGGGATCGACTCTCGAGGTACGCATCTGCGGCATCGACGATCTATCCCTTATCTCGAAAATCGCGGCTGTAACGTCGATGATCGTTTCTCCAGATTCCTCGTTTCAAAGTTCGTTGCGCAAACTAATGTGAGCGAACGCTGTATCAATCATCTCCGATGCGCATCAAATTGCGACACGCATTCTTTCCACCGTACGCTATAAAATAATCATTTGCGGAATCAGATACAATGCCCCGTTCTCGCATAATTTCTGTATCTTCTCGATCGGTTTCATCATTCAATTTGTCGCCTCGATACTACGATAGGCCGCGGCGATGAAGCAAACGGCGGTTGAATGAGAGAGTCAAGTCCTCTCTTCCAAATAAAGAAAGTGAAACGTACGGACGTCGACGAGGTCGACGGGGAGGATTCATCATATTCTCGGCCTCAGTATCGATCGTAAAAAAAATCTAATTCGGAGAGACCTGGAAGCGAGTCGCGTCAATTGGCAGCCACGTATTTCCTGTACGCAACTCGTGCATGCAACGGCAGAGCCGTGCGTAAGGTGCACGTAAGGTTGGTTGCACACGAATCCGCGTGCAATTGTGCGCGGGTCAAGGAGTTCGAGTGAAAGTATTAAATATCAACGGTGGCCACCGGGTAGGTAGATCCTCCACGACGACGTTCCTCGCGACGCGCCGCCGGTCTTTGGAAATCCTGTTCAACTTTGTACTTGAACATGATCGATTAATTAAACTGCTTCAGCCTTGAACTTCCGAGAGATTAGTCGAAAATCGTTTTTCCTGGGATATTTATCTCCGTCGAGGAACGCACACTTGTTGAGCGCGAAGATCGGTTTCGATTACGGCAACGACTGCGAAACGGCGCAGACACTTTTCCTGCAAATTATACTTTATAAATTTGCAAATTTGGAGCCCCGTTCTCACGTCCGTCCTTTCACACCGTCTCACGACAAAGGGGAAGAGACTCCGTTACATAAGAACGAGCTGTGTTTGCAACGCCTAACGCGACCTGCTCAACATTTTCCACTCTGTTTCGCCCAAATTGCACGCGCCGGGCCGGAGACGATGCAACGCGCCCCGTCTTAACAATTTTCTTCCTCGGATCCTTTAACACGTTCTCGCGCGCACTTCTTGTTTTTTTTTTTTTCTTTAGACCGGAGTACGGAGAGGCCGCGGATCGACGCGGGAACGCGTTAAAACTGGCAACGCGGGCATTCGATTACTATTCATCGCGCGGTTTCGGGTAACTGTTTTGTTCGGTCGCGGGCATCTGGCGAAATAGGAAAAAATGAACAGGATCCGGATTTAAATTCTGTTCGGAAACGCTGCTGGCAGCTTTTTTAATTGCGGTTCTTTACGCCCGGGTTAATCTAGCGGGCAATTTGTCATCCAAGATAAAACGAGGCAGGAGGAGGGCTGAGCGTCCGTCCGTTCGTTCGTTCGTTCCGGCGAAATACCGCCAAGCCGATCGGCAATTTTTTTCGTAATTTATGAACACAATTAAAATTCACGGATCTTCTATTCGCGAGAGATCTGTGTCAGGAAGGCGGTTGTCCACGGGAAACTTTCCGAGATCGTCGTAATTCAAGCTGGCGAGATGTATGAAGATATCGCAATCCATAAATAATCTTTCCCATTACTTCACGGCTTCGTCGTGTTATCGTTACGTGCGGCTGAGTCTATGCATACTTAAAACGCTTTTTATGCAACGAGGCACGCCTGACTCCTGCACGCACGTACGTTCACGGGTTTCAGGACACTTCCGAGTCCGACGGGGACGACCCGAAATTAGCGACCGCCTCGAACCAAAGCCTGTAATAAATTCCACAGTCGTCTTTTTATGGGACGTTACATAAACGAACTGATAGATTAATAAAAGAGGAGACAGGCTCTAGGCACAGGAGTGACTCGAATCGAAACGATGAACGGTATCCTTGGATCTTCGAGGTTTTTTCCTGCGGCGCTCGAAAGAGCGGCTCGCCTTCGATTTAGCTTCGTTCGCGCGCCCGTCTTCATTTGCATTTGTGGGAACTGTGGAAAAGGTCGGCCGAGGATGAATTTACACGGCTCGTTTCCTCCGCGCTCTACTAAGTACACGGAATTCGCCGGTTATGGCTACGCCCGAAGTTAGAGTCTCCTTCCGCGGGAACATCGGGACAAACATTCCCTTTTTCGATTGATTCTCGTGGAGGCCGTCACTGCCCACAACTTCCGTATAAACATTTATCCGCCAGCGTTAATAATTAGTAACTAAGTAAATAAAATTGTTTATTGCAAGAATTTATAAAATAACTTTTGCGGTACATAATACATAATACATAAGCTACAGGTATTCCTATAATTATAAATACTTTTTAAGCTCCCATGTCGTAGTGCGACTTTATCGATTATTACATCTTTTGGCAGAGTAAATCTGCTGTTCTTTCTTATACCGTGTAAACAGAGACGCTCTTTTCGCTTTCGCTCGAGGCGCTCTCGGCTCAATCTCTGATTTAAAGAGAAACAGTGACACTATTGACGAGGGAAGAGTGGCTGAAGCAAAACGGTCGGTGACAGTATCATTCACGATCGTGTTTCGTGGACAGAAGTGCAGGATTTAACGGCAATTTGAGTAATTACGACGACCCAGATGGCGGCGGATTCTCCTAACCCAGTTCCCGTAAAAACCCGTGGATTACAAAAGTGGCGAACCACAATTTTCTGCGGCCACCCAATTTCACAACCGTCCCTTCGCTGCGAATACGAACGAAAAATAAGTGACGAGCTTCCCGCGGAATCGCGTGCGCGACGGATTTAAAGGTAATTTGACTTATGGGAAATGTAAGGAACACTCGTTAGTCGGAAATTTTTCGCGGGACGTAAAACCATAAATTGGAGATCGAACGAAGGTGAAAGTGTCCTTCTGTCTGAATCACTCTGGTATCTAAAATAATTCATAAAGTCGATGCGTTGCGGGGGAAGCGGGCTCGTCTCGCGGGACGCGTAACCCATAAATTCAAGCCTCGCGTTGGAGGTCGCGATCTTTGGAGCATCGAAGGTCTCCTCACAGGCCTCTCTTCCAAAGGGAACGATGGAATTTTCTGTTTAAGTCCTCTGGCATACATAGAGACGGATGCTCGGCGACGTCTATTCAATAACGACGTTAATGAACGTCTCCCGCGGAATTATAATTTACTCGCAAGCGCAGCAGAAGCGCGGCGGCGGCGTGTTCCGCGTAATCTCCAACATCCTCCGAAAGAACCGTTTTCTAGCCACCGACACAAGAAACCGAGTAGCTGTTATCTCGTCCGCAAGAACCGATCGAAACTCGGCTGACTTAAAGAATCTCAGAAACAGAGACCGGAGAAGAATGCTATTCACGAATCCCTTATAAGGATCGAATGAAACTTGACGAAGAAAACTACTCAGGATTCGCCCGAGGGTGAATAAGGAAAAGTGACATCGGACGGAGAAAAAACTTGTCGACGGCGAAAGCGTAGAGCCGTACGATGAAAATTGGAATCGCTTGCTTTCTCTCGCGTCGAGTCGGCTGGTATTAAGTACGCGTAATTGCAGGAGATATATCGAAGGTAAGCAATGCCACCGTGAGATTCCATTCTTAAACGTTTCACGTACAACCCTGCGGAGAAGAGAGCAAGTGAATGCATTTCATTTCCCCGCGTAGCGTTAAACGTGTGCGTTTATACGCGTTATACACAATCGCGTGATAATGTCGTGGTCACGGCGTTATATCACGGTTCGCGACGATAATTATTTATCATAGACGCGTCTGCCTTCCTCGATAGTTTTCATCGACGTTCCTCGACTTCCGAGGAAAATTAAATCAAGCCGTGCTGAATAATTTTTAACTGTCGCGCGGCGCTTCTTAAATAATTCTGTTCCCTGTCTGTTAAAGGACCTCCTCGCAGGAGTCAATTAATTAGATCGAGGATATACGTGTAGTTATTAATCTCGTCGTTCAACGCCGGTTTCACTCGATCTCATTGAAAATTATGGTCACGTTTGGTCACGGGGTATATATTCGAAATTTACGCTGAACGTTTTTCTCGAAGTCGCTCGTAAAACGCGTAGCGAGAATTCTATTCGCGGTGGAAATTGCTGGCCATTTATCCAAACTTTGCTCGTAATTAGAATTAAGGGAACGAAGCTCGCGGATCAGTGAACACATCGGCGTTAATAAACTTCTCCATTCATTCGACGCCGTTTCACAATCGATTCGCGGCTTTCCCGACCTCGCGTTTGGAAAAATCGAGGAATGAGGTGAGTTAATGGAAACGACGACGCGAAGACGATCCGCCGGCCTTGGCGCGAGTTCCCTCTCACCGCGACTCACCGAGGAAGTAAGTAACCGTAAGTTGATTACATTAGACCTGTTTTGCACGTCGGTTCTTAACCCTCCTCCTACGTGCTCTCCTGAAAAAAAACCGTTGCCTTAATAATCTCATTCATCCACCGGAAATGGCCGCGATTCAAAAAATGAACACACGCCGGTCAGTCTCGACGAGCATCGTTCCCCTTATGGTTTATACTCAACGTTTTCTTTTAATGGAAAAAAAAATCGTGATAGCTCGGAGTTAATCCTCTGTTTGGCGATGATTTTCGGCAACTCTCTCCGACTGGTTTCGACGGCGGTCGTCTCGGATTCGCGTGTTCCTCGGAGCATTAACCTTTTCCGTCAGTCACAGCGCGCACGGCAGCGGTTCGATTTCGTCACGATCGAGGATTGCGCAAGCCGGTCGCCGTGCACGCATATGAGACACCGTATCTGACCCGCGCTGATTTTGCGTTTCCAGTTTCGTTTCGTTTGGCTTTCCACTCGGCGACCTTGTAAAGTAAACGTCTATTTACGCAGCGCCTAGTTTTTTCTTCGGCAAACAATTATTCACGCGCGAAGAATGGAACGCGCCGCGCCGCGTCTATTTGGGGAGAGTAAATGGATTCGAAACGGGCTCACACACCCATATATACATCTTTATTACGATACGGAAAGCAATTACCGCGACGCTTTGTCTCCTCGTCTATTCTCCGTTTTGCATCCTAGCGCGCCAAGACTGCAATATCTTTCCCGTCGCGGTTCGTTATTGAAGCGGGCGGAGGAAGTTTTGCAAAAAAATATGCATAAGAGTCGCGGAGGAACAATGCGATACACCGCGCGCATCCACTTTCTGCTCTCTCATTTTTATCCCCCATTCATCACGGCGATAATCCCCGGCGCCGAACGTACAGCACGGGACTCGTAATGTATGAAACGAACGAAGCTCCGCGCGAACGTCGGACGCGAGTCGCGCGTTGTTATAAATTTAAAACGGGTACGCGAAATCATACTGTCCCCGTCGCTCTGGACGGGTCTTCAAGATCGGATCAATGCCGAGCGCAGATCTCTCACTTATCAACTCCATTCTCTTCCAGTTGGCCATTCTTCTGGCTGAGGTCGCCGTTATTACTTCGCATTCGAATAGTTTACAATATTTTACGAGTACTTCGAGGCAAACGATCTCCTCACAGGAAATTTGGGTCGTTTCCCTTGCAAGTTTCGTATAGTAATGCTTTTTAAAGGGTGCGGGACTGTTTTGGAAGTCGGACCGCGATCAACAAGTTCACTTTGCGACGCGATATACGTAGTGGAGGTACGCTTGATCGCAGATGCATTGAAGTAATTAAAGTTTAATTAAGCCACTCTCTCTCGCCGGAGCACGCCCGGCCCGTTAATGTCTTTACCGTAAACGCTCGCACGTTGAAAATCTAATATTCGCCCGATCGATGCCATTTCGGCCCGGCCTAACGCGCCTTTTATTAAACGATCCGAGCGACAAAGAATGCGGTTATTGCTTTACGTTCGCCGGCAATTTTTCATCACCGGGAAGGTGTATTAGGTCGCTCGTCCGCAATTCCGATGAAATTTTCGAACACCGCCGACGACGACGACGACGACCATTCCGCAATTCACCATTTATACGTACGTATGTATATGTACGTAATAGCTCGCTATTAATTAGGTTGCGCGCCGCAATCAATCTTATCTCCGAGGCAATTTCATTACCGCGGACACGATACAAAAATTCGTGTTGCGAGTCCGCCCGATGGAATCGAGAGATAAACACCGGCGGAAAAAGAAAATTGTGCTCGTTAGTCGAACGCGGAGCCAGCGTTGCGGTTTAAATAGTTAATGAATTAAATGCGACCGGGAACCCGTACACAATTTTCCAGATTGACGGGCACACATTTCCGACAGCCGGTCGGATCGCGAACTCGGAAGTTAGAATTTCGTTCCTTACACTCGATAGTCAAAGGGGCTGTTTACAATTTACTTACGTCCGTTTGCGAATCGTCTTAGCTCGTAAGAACGTCGTGTGCCCGCGCAACGACGACGACGACGACGGCCAGACACGTTAAATCCCTCGTCGTCGCCCGATTCCCGGTTCCTCCCGGTCGACCGGGGAGTTCACGGGCGCACCGCCGGCGAAAGAATTCGAAAACGGGAGAGCAAGATCGTGGACGAAGGGAGGAGCGTCGTTCACCTTTTCGCTACACGTAGTACCTTTGCTTAATCTCTGAAAGCGGATTGAACATTGCCGCGTGGATCAATAAATTACCGGCTCGCTTTGAACCGTGTTTAAAGGGGATATCTTTAGCGTGCACCTGTCGCGAATTGCATCGCGGGAAGTTGACGCGACCGCGCCGATTCGCGTGACGGGGGGAATTCTCAAAAGCGTTCGAACATTTGTCATGGCATTTCATTATCAATGGTCGATACGACGTGTGTGTGTACCCAGCTCTCGAGGCATCCGAACTATTTACTAAAATAACGGCGAGCGCGCGCGCGCCCCGGAGCGTAAGTACGATCGCGACGAAATAATCCAGCGAATTGTCAAAAGGTAATCGCGTTTCCCCGGTTTTCGGCATGCTTATCACGGTCCACATAATTCTGCGATTTATAGCGGGAGCATTATACCACTAACATGGATTTGCACTTTCCTCGGTCTCAGGACGTGATTCCACTAGTGCGGTAGCATCTCTTGGAACCAAAGTCTGGCGGGCATCCGAGGAACACCGAGAATCCATACGCACATACAAACGTGATATAGTTCCCTCGTCCCGTTCTTCTCTTTTCATTTTTACCGCTGTTAGGCGACGGCCGATCCTATACTGTTCCCGGCACTGTCAGACCAAATTTTTATTACGCGAGATGCCTCGGAAAGTCTGATCTATGTATTTTAAAGAAAGAACCTCGGACGATGCCTCGGAATCACGAAAAAATCCGAACAAGACAAATATTTTATAACTAATTACATCGGTTCGTCGATTTTCTTAGTTCTTTTAAGCGGATCAAGGACTCTCGTCTAAGAGCGGCGTGTCTGGTAAATTATTGATTCGATTAGAAATTCGATATACAGAAACGGGTCTCATGTAAAGCGTTCAAACTCCTGGCAGAATGTAAGGAAATTACGTAATTTCCGGCGTTCTCTCGGCCGGCCGGCCGGCCCTCTCGTTTCACGGTTTTGCGTAAAGATTTCTGCCGTCTGCCAAGATGCATTTGACACCTCTCGTTTTAACGCCGACGATTTCTAATCTCGTTTCCTAATTTGCGCGTCAAACATCGGCGAGACAGCGGCCGGCCCGCGAGAATTTGTTTAACAACACGGCGCATTTTACCCGAAAACGCGAACAGCGGATTAAGATCGTATTATCGCGCGGCATAAGCAGAGTCCCGTGATAAGCAATCCACTTAATGCTCGGCGGTTGCCGCATTTGCCATCGCAGGAGGAGGAATCGCTTCCCGCCGCGCGTATTTGCCTGATGAATTTCTGTTTCGGAGCACCGCCGTGTTTAGCCACGTCTTTGGAAGCCATCAATTTATCGCCAGGATCACTCGCGTGATTCATCCGACAACGCGAGATACCGGAGCTGCGTATGAGCTATCGTGACACCATTAGCCCTGTATGTCCAACGATAGCTTCCAGCCGTCCCATACTGGTCCGCAAAGGCAGTTTTTCTGGCCGAAAGTAAAAATATCACCTTAACTTTCTAAAAATTGGTAATCTAATCTTTTTGACGTCGCTGATCACGCTATACTTCATTAGACAATCATTTAAAATGAATAACATTTTGGATTTGGATGTTTTGAAGGGGAATCTTAGTTTATAAAAACATTTTTTCCTAAATACAGACATTGAAAAATCGTCTTTTGGCCACAAAAATCGGCTTTTCAGATTACTGTACGTCCCATCGATTGTCCCATCGTTTTCTCGCGAACGAGCCTAACGCAAATAAAAGACGAGGTCCACTGGCATAACCAATTACACCCATTTTTCGTGGAAACGACGAAAAAAGGAGAGAAAGTCGCGTTTTTTCGCGTCGCGAACAACAACCGCGCTCTGAAGGTGGCCTTAAAAAAATATCGCGCTATAACTCGCGCGGCGGTGTGTGTCGCGCGTGTGCGCGCAGCACGTTTTCATTCCTCTGTCAGTTTTCTATTCAGAGTAACGCCGACCCAGATTTACATTTTTCCACAGAACGGCTCTCAGCTAAAACCGTTTGCATGTACACGTGGACGTAGAAAAGTTGCGTTTACTTAATGAATCCCAAGGCGATGCGCGGGAAACGTCTTTTATCGTCGCGAATCTGGCCGATCGTTCTGACTGCGACACGTTTTGGGGCATGGCCGTCGGACAAATGAACCGGGTAGCTGGCGAGAAGTTTCTTTTATTGATTCGTAAAGCGTGCAATGTCCGGAGTAACACGTGGGACGTATCTCAAATACCGAGTCGGCACATAAAACCGGGGAAAAAAAAAAAAAAATAAGCTGCTGTTCCACCTGACCTTGTTTGCTGGATGTAACAAGTTCTGTGTTCCGTCGTTTTATATATGACCATTTTCACGATCGCAGCGTAAAAAAAAAAAAAATGAAATGTATTTGTATACGACGTGAGCAATGCGCGACGATTTAGGGCACGCGTTGTATTTTTTGGAACGGATCAAACAATACATAAATTTTTTTCTTTGGTTTCCCGCGCATCAATCTTGCGCGTTACAAAATATATTCTGTTTACAAAAGAGAGGAGCGTCGCTGTCAAACGTTTCAGGCGTTGCTTTAAAGATAACGAGCGAAATTCATCGCAGACAGCGGGGCGAAGCGTGCAGTCTAAATTTTCATCGTGCCACACGTACAGTGTATGTGTGCGGGTTTTGCAGCTTGGTGCGAGCGGAATTCTGTGTTGATAGGCGGATTTTGAATTTCGAAGCTGCCGCTGTAGGACAGGGAAGCTGCGGGAGACGGTATCGGGATACGGCCATCGGAAAGAAGAGAAACCGAATACAAACGAGAAAGCCGAGGGAAACGGGGCAAAGGGACGCGACGGCTGCGAGGGTGGCCAGGGGTGCCGGGGGACCCAAGAAAGGAAATGCATTCTAGCGTATCGCAAAGGCAGAGAAAGGGGTGAGAAATTAATCGAGTAAGCACAAAGGCGATTCAAAGAGCGCGAAGAAGATATTAAAGGATAGGCAAACGTAGAAATAGACAGGGTGCTCCGGTGCGCTTCGTCTAAGGGGCAAAAGCGTATACGAAGAATGAGACAAAGAAACGGGGAGACGCGGGAAGAACGGGAGAGAGATGCGTACTCGTATACGAGACACGGGATGAGCGAGTAAACAGTGGACAAAGGGAAAAAACGTGCGAAGAAGAGAGGAGAATAAAGCGAGAGATTAAAATATATGCAAACATAGAAATAGACAAGTGCCGCGGGACACTCGCAAAAGAGCGTAGTAAATAAGGAACGTCGAGAAAGGCGCGCGCGGGGGAGGCGAGGGGAAGACGAGAAAGGGAGAAAGCTCGAGAGGAAGGAAAAGACGCGCACGTAGGACCGCCGGGTGAGCGAGAGAGAGAGAGAGAGACGAGAGAACGTGTGGTACGCAATACGCCCCGCCCTCATCCCGACTCGACTCGTCGCTCTCCCTCTCCCTTTCGCTCTTGTCGCCACGACGGTAGGGTTCCGTTGGTCCGTGCACCCTCTTCGACCCTCCGACGCGGCTGCACCGGCTCCCCGCGCGCCCCCGGCCGCCCGCGCGCGAGCTTTCAGCCTCATACCATTTTCGATCGATGGTAACGCTTCAACCCCACGAGGCGCGGCGCCACCGTCGGCCCAGCGGCGACTCGCACGCTCAGTCGCTCACTCGTCGGGTTCACTCAGTCTACGAGCGTACGCCACGAGACTTCGATCTCATCGGCTCTTTTGCCGTCTCCATCTCTCTCTGCACGGCCGTTCTGCCCTTCTTTCTCCTACGCCCGGAAGGACGGAAAGCGGCTGCACACTACCACTACCGACGCCGCTACCGCCCCTCGACGCCGACGCCGACGCCACTACCACCACCACCGCCGCCGCCGCCGCTGTCACCGCCACCACCGGGGGAGACGCACGTAGTCTAAACGTGAGACTCGTACGGACGTCGTCGTCGTGGTTCGTCCTCGCCGGTAGTCATCGTACTCACTGTTTTTTGGAGCCACCAGCGAGAGCTCTCCGTCTCTCTACCACCGGTCGTACATCGGTCGTCGTCGTTCGTCCGGGCCAGGGAGTGATCGTCGCCAAAAGGTGAGTAACCGTACGGTATATATTTATTACACCTGCATGCATGCCGCAGTCTCTGGCCGTCGCGTCGATGTCACCCTTTTCGAATATTTACTCGCCCCCCGCTCGCCCTCTCGCCCGGCTCGCGCCAGAGGGAGAGACGCGGTTCATCGCGACCCGACGCGATGACACGCGAGCCTAATTGCCGTTGCTACGCCGGCAGCGTTCGCTCCTCGGCTCCGACCTGCCCGATAATTAGATTGCGAGAGGCTCGCGAGAAACGACTTCCGGTAGTCGTCGCGTCCGCGTGCGACGACCCCCGGGCCGCGTATTTTCCGGCTCTCTCTCTCTCTTTTTTCCGGCTCGCGGGAGCACGCGTACGTGTGCCACGGCTCGATAAAACGCGAGCAAGGGTTAGGCCGCCGTGGTGCAGGTCTCCCTCATCGATCTCGAACGCGGAGCTTGCTTTTCCCGGCCGCAAAGTCGCGTCCGAGACGCTCTCGTGGCCCTCCCGTTTAAAACCCACCACGTCTCTCGTGTATGCGTGTGCCGTTCCCCGTCGTCAAAGTCTCCTCGCAACCACGCGACCTTCCTTCCCCGACCCCCTCGTCCCGCTCCCGCTCGAAAACACCTTTAACCGCGTCTTTATCTCGCGATATTTTGTTTTTCCTGCTCGCGATGCTCGCCGGATGGAATTCCGTACGCTCACCTCCGCTTCGTAAACACAATCTTAAGCGTGGGATGAAATGTAAACAGTTTCGCGTAATAGTTCTTTCCCACCCCCTCCTCCCCCGTCCTCCCCCGCCTCCCGCGGCGGCATTCCAGATAAATATGCTTCGATATACGCGTTACATTTACGGTACTGCTCCCGCGGTGGATTAATTAACGTTGCGTGTTATTCTGCGCGATGGAAAATTCTCCCCGCACGTAAACAAGACATCCTTGCCCGCCACCGGCCAAATGAAATATAAACAATTCCAATATATGTATGTTTCTTCTGTAAAAACGTTCGAAAATGTATCGTATTCCTGGGAAGATGTTGTTTGCCAGATGCAACTGCATACGTGCAGACGTATAGAATAATTGCTCTCCGACTTTCGTCCTTTATTGTGACGTCGTGTTATTGATCACAACCCTTTTGCCTGTTACACGTACGTACGCGTGTGTGCCGTTTCACGTTTATCTTGCGTTCCCGTGAAGAGGGAAAACCGTTCGAAATTGCACTCGGCGGAGCGCCGAATGTTATGTTACGTTAACGCGGGCGTTATCGCGCTGCTTATCGGTTAACATCGGGTTCCATTAGGGAAATGTAGCCGCGGGAGGGTCTTAAATTGAGTGGCAGTTAAAAGGGGCACCGGTCTGACGTATGAAGCCTGTCGGGAGGCCGAGGGGGTCGTTATATCGCGTTTTGTTGCACCGAAACCGACGCGTTTCTCAAGGATAATCCGTTTAGATCGATGTCTAATTCAAGAGGCGGCTCTA
>SMSR01011944.1:12340-23288 GCA_019453355.1 Ceratina japonica | reverse complement strand
TGTTTATAAACATTGTCACGTAAACATCCATCTGTCCTGCGGAAATCTAAGATAATTGTGAAATTACGCGAAGAAAATGTTCAGGAAATAAAGTGCAATAACTCGTTAATTATTAGGTTTAGGACTAATGAAGGTCAATACTTTTTTAGTCAGAATTTTACATTCTTCCATCCTTTGGTCCAAAAAGCATAGCATTCCATTTAAAAAAACAAAGTCGACCTTCAAATCTCCCACACGCCTCCACCTGTAAGAAAACTACATATACCACATAATGCACTCCTTCAAACCATGCAACTTCTGTATACAAAACTTTTCTGTGCAACGCATAATTTGGAAGTTATTATAGGTGTCCAAGTTACGTGGACCACCCTGTATATATCATTGAAGTAATTTGCGATTCAAAGGCAGAGTCGGTGTCCAAAAGTAAGAGAAAAATTAATTTGATTAAAATATACAGACACTTTAGAGAACTACTGGACAAGTCTAGCGCTGTGTAAATGCTGAGCAAAAATAAAGCGGTGATAAGAAGTGAGAATAAAGAAAATATTAATTGTATTCTAGAAAAGGCGAATAAGACCCCCAACATGAAGGGGTACATCCCGAGCAGAACCAAGGTGAGAGGTGGTGGATCATTGTCTCTATCTCGGAGTTGAGAGAAGAGTTAGAACCGGGATTTGAAGATACCGACTTCGAAAGATTGAAGAAAAGGGTCTTGCAAGACAAAGTCGTAAAAT
Source organism: Ceratina japonica (assembly GCA_019453355.1). NCBI lineage: Eukaryota > Metazoa > Arthropoda > Insecta > Hymenoptera > Apidae > Ceratina > Ceratina japonica. The sequence continues at coordinate 22,554 of SMSR01011944.1, read as the reverse complement.
GGGCTGAGGGCACATCGATATTAGCCAAATTCAAGGACAGCAACCGTTAGGTTACGACCTAACCGGTTCCGGAATTCTGAGTGGAACGGATGTGTAGGAAAGGAAAATATCCTATATAAATGTGGAAAAACAAAATTTAAACTCCAAATAATTTGGAACAGAATTAACAATTTATTGTTCCGACCGCCACTGGGGGTCGAAAACCCCAATCACCGTTTGTACAATACTTTTAAGTTGGTATGCGCCTGGTGAACGCCTCCTCCGTGTGGTCAGCCCCTTCAGCGACGGCCACTGTGTAGCAAAAACAGAGAACCAACTAAAGTTAGTAGAAGTTTTATAAGTGGACTGTATCTTATTGAAGGGCAGAGTAATCTCGCCCTTCGGGTCTCTGACGGGCACGTAACGTGCACGTCGACCCCACAAGTAAAATCACTGTTTCGGTGCACCGAAAACAACGAACGCGTATCGCCGTTCGTAAAGATACACGTAGCAACTCACACGGCTTGCGTGCAGGAGTCCGGGTTGTAAGGCCGAACCTCCAACAGAATTCTGAACTGATTCTGTCTCTTTACGAACTACGCTCGCCGAAGCAAAGAGCGCACCCACCGGGGTTATTGGAATAAGTCTATATTCCGCGGTACTCTGCAAGTCCTCGGTTGCTGTATAGCCAACCTATTGCAGGTCCTCTGCGGAGACTAAATTCCTCCACCGGCGATCAGTCATGAAAGACTCAAGGATCCTGGACGATCGCGGTCAAAAATACGTCCTGCAGAACGTATTCCTGTCTCGGCACTGTAACAGTGTTTAACGAGGAGAAGTTAATTCTTTCCTCGATGCAGGATAATCGCAAGCTTGACCGTTTGTTAGACGTAAGCGTCAAAGACGATCTATCGCTGGCGTTAGACAGTGTAAGACTGGCAACGAGTCGCGCACTTTACCTCTCGAAGAGAGGTGTATTACCGTTAAACGGCGTAAATATCGCGTATCTCGCTCTCTCTCACTCCTTTGCGTTACCGAAGAATCGGCGTATGTTCACGAGAGTTTAAAAATTATCGTTACTCGGAGGGCGGAGAATCCGTTAAGAGGCGGTGTTTATATGAACACGGCACACTTAGTATAAGAAATGGTATACCATGGTATACCAATCAAGACGATCACCAGCTATAAGAAATGGTATACCATGGTATACCAATGGTATACCATTTCTTATAGCTGGTGATCGTCTTGATTTCTTCGAAATCTATTGAATATTCCGAGAATTCGTTACGAAATTCTCAGTTCGAATAAAAATGAAAATCAGACAAACCGGCCGAGCTAATTTCTACGGCCGTGTACCAAATGAATTTGAAAATAATGACTGAATCTTCAAACAGCAACCGATGAGGCTCCCAATCTTTAGAGGGAGACTGGGACTCAAAGTGATACCGTTCGTTAAAAATGTCAGAGTTTGTTTTAGGTGTCTGAAAATTGGGCACGTACAAAAGTTTTGCAGATCCCCAGTTAAGAGATGTTTTACATGCTCGGACGAATATTATGGCTCGTGCAATAGAGAGCCTCACTGCGTTAATTGCAGAGAAAGGCACCGATCTCTAGACAGAGGATGCCCCATGTTCAGAGTAGAGAGGAAAGCAGCCACCATTATGGCTTACGAGAACGCAGCGTACGAGGTGGCAAAGGAAAAGGCCCTCGTGGAGGTAATGGGAATGCACAGGAGCTGGGAGGAGAAATGGGATAGCAGAGCGACCTCTCGCCTCAGATACTATACGGAGTACGGAATAAACGAAGAGGAGTTCCCTTCCCTTCCCAAGGGAGGACAAGAACGGAGAGGAAGGAAGAGGGATTATTGGGAGAATACCAACCCCCTTATCAAAATAATAGATGGGAGACAGATCCTCAAAGTAGGAGATACAAGAATTATCAAGAACCGGTCCGAAATGCATATTTATCCAGGAATAGATTCCAAATCTTGGAGGAGCAGGATCAGCGAGGTGACGAACGAGAAGTAAACTACAATATTTGCTCCATGAAAGCGAACAAAAAGGTGGACGAGAATATGTGAATAGAAAGAAGATGGGGGTATCGCTAGTGGAAGAAAAGAAACGAAGTTGGGAACAAGTCGGAAAACAAACACCCAGGGATGAGAAAACCCTCGGAGGAAGATCTGCGCAAAGAATTCGATATCTTGATCAAAAGAGTCACGCAGTTGGCAGCGAAATTAAACATCGAAGTCCCTTTCGTGGACACGCGAAGGAAAGAGAACTTTCCCAGAACTCCACAATACGGATACTCAACAGATAGAAACAATACCGGACGCTGGGGGAAAGGTGACAGCCAAGCAGGCCACAGTGGATGGAAGAGATCTAGAAAAGAGGAACAATGGTATAGATATCCTCGTCGTGAGGAATCTGCAGCCGTCTTCCAGAGGGAAGAACGTGAAAGGATGGAGTGGACCAATGCAACAGGAGCCAAAGGAACGGACACCGAAATCTTACGCCATAGATCTAAAGGAAGAGGCAAATATACTAGGGCCTTCCAGTTTGACTCCGATGTCCAGGGTGACGCGGGTCAATTGAACCTGGAGACCACACCGGCTCCAGGTGAGAGAAGTGGATCCGCGATACCGATACCGGGAGACGAAGAGGACACCAACAACACGAGCATTAGTCATGTGTCAGTGACCTCGGAGGAGCTCAAAGATATACAGGGCCTGTTGGTGGAGACGATAGAAGATCTGGAGGTCATTGCAAAGGAGAAAGAGGCGCCTAAAATCCCGGAAGACGGGACTACCGAAGTAGACGATGATGACTCGGGAAATAAATCGAAGGGTCCTTGAGGTTAACAGGACCATAAGGCGCATCAGAGGCGATGAGCGACAAGTGTAGTGGCAGAAAAGCGAGTATAATTTTGTTGTAACGTACGAGAATATAGTTAATGTTTTATTTCATTTTTCATGATCCATGCTGTTTAATGTTTATGACAGAAAAGTATTTTACGTTTTGGTTATTTGAAAAAGATGAGCTACTGCCTATACATTCTCATTCAGGGCTAGAAATAAGAGAAACCGTAGTACAAAAAATATTAATTAAAAAAAGAAAAAAAAAAGAAAAAGAAAATGGAAAAAGAAAATATAGCGATAAGTGTACATATAATATGATATTACGTTTAGTAGTAGTTAAAGCGTCGAGAATCGTACATTCAATTACAAAATAATGATTTAGACAAGTTAGATTCGGGATGGTGTCATAAAGGTATGTTTCGATACACGAGGCATCTCCTCGATGACTGTTAACGTAAAAGGTAAACGACTGTATTGTTCTCGACGAGGAAGTAGTCAAATGCGAGATAAAATAGAAAGAGTGTGAAAAGAAGGATGGCGTTAATATGATGACATACCGAAGTAACTAAAGGAATAACGACAAGCATAGACACCTCAAAGCTGAACAGTATCACATGTTAAAGGTCGGACTATGGAATGCCAGAAGCAGTAGAAATAAAACGATAGATTTGCAAGGTGTGATAGACAACTTTGACGTTTTGTGCATTACGGAGTCGTGGCTGAAAGAAAGAGAAATGATTTATTGTAAAGACTATGTATACTGGGGACACAATTCAAAAGACGATAGAACGGGAGGAGGGGTTTGCATTCTGATCCACAAGAAATATGACAGTATTAAGTGTGATTTTACGTCATCCTGTAGGGAAATAGATATTGTCGGTATTAAATTAAGAATAAATGTGTTGTCGTTCAGGATCTTCGTAATATACAGAAATAACCCGAATCGGTTCAATCGAGAAACTTGGAGCAACTTATTCGAAGAAGTGGATCCGGACGCGAAAACCTTTTTTGCTGGAGGACTTCAACGCGAATCATCGGGCCTGGAATTGCGCGCGGGGGTTAAACTGTTTGATACCATGATTGAATGGGGTCTAGAGGTAGTAAATAAAGACACATTGTCTAGAATGTCGTATAATCAGACACCGAGCAATCTAGACTTGCTGATAGCATCTCCCGCGTGAGATTCCGGGATAGAGGCTATCGCGCCAGGCTACAGCTTGGGATCGGACCATCAGGTCGTATTGTTTAAAATTCCGATCGGTAATAATAACAATAATGTAATTGGACAATCGACCAGCTATAAATTTACCACTAGATCGTATAATGAGGACTGTTTCGACTGGAATAGCTATCTCAGGCTACAGGTCGCAAACGATCAAGCGGTTCTCATGGGAATTAAAAATAGCCAAACAGCTCAGACTAAACATGAAATCTTCAGGAAATATATGGAAGAGTTGATTGCAAAATCTAAGGGCAATACCGCGAGGGAAGAGAAGAAACCCACGAGAAACACTTCAACGGGTAACGAGAGTAATATATCCATTAAGCTAAAGGAGAAACGAATGCCGAAATATTGGTGGGATGAGGAATGCAAAACCCTTTGGGAAAGAAGAAAAGAGGCAACTAAGACATTCTTAGGGAACCCGAATAAAGACAATTATGAGAGCATGCGCTCCAAGGAGCAAGAATGGAGAGAATCAGTCAAGGAGAAGAAAAATAAGAGTTGGAACGAGCTCATGAATTCCATAAGTGATCAAAGGAACACAAGAAATATGTGGAGAAAATTGGGGCGGGTAAAGAAAGCTATCTGCAACAAGAAAGAAGAGAGACCATCGAGAATCAGGCAGGAAGAGGAAGAAAAAGAGATCCAAAAAATTCGCGATAGAAACGGGAGCACGGCGCCCGATGCAGATCTGTGGAGAGACATTAGAAGAGTAAGTATGCTGGATCCAAGACATTCGGAGTACGACGACAGTATCTCGCAAGAAGAGGTACAGAGAGCGATCAACAGCGTGAAAAATAGGAAATCTGCTCCAGGAGAAGATGACATCGATTATAATTTACTCCATAAATTAACGCGAGGGGGGGGGGGTGGAAATACTTACGGAGGTCTACGAAGCTTGTTGGCAAGAGGAATTCGTGCCCAGTGAATGGAAAGTGAGTAGGTTGATTCTGATAGAGAAACCGGGGGGGAAAGGCGTCCGCCCCATATCTCTCACCTCATGCGTGGGCAAAATATTCGAGAGGATCCTGAATACAAGAATGGAACAATGGGCCGAGTCCCGAGAGATAATTCAAGAATACCAGAACGGGTTCAGGAGGAACAGGTCCACCCAGGACAATATATTCTCCTTAGTAGCTAAGGTGCAGACGAACTGTTTAAATCAAAGAACCTCGTACAGCACCTTCCTAGATGTTAAGGGTACGTACGACAACGTACTCCACGCCACATTACTGAGAAGAATGAAAGGGCTGGGATGCTGGAATGTTATACAATATTTACGTATCCAGATTGGGGAACAGAATCAATAGAGTGCATGATAATATCCAACTATATTTGTACGCAGACGATATCGGCATTCTCACGTGGCATGAGGACGAATCGACCGCGGTGAGAATCACGGAAGAAGCCTGTAATCACGTGGGAAACTGGCTGAATATGAGAGGCCTGGAACTATCGGAAGATAAGACTCAAATATTAGAATTCACCAATAAAACACGATCGGACAAAGAATGGGTCAAGATCAGGATCAACGGTAAAGAGATAGCGGTAAACAACGCAGCTAGATTCTTGGGAGTGATTCTCGATGACCGGCTTGATTTCAGCCAACACTTAGAAGAAGTTAAACAAAGAGCGTCGAAGAGACTGCAAATCATTAACTTTCTAAATATATTTCGAAGAGGAGTTGAATGCGGAACAAGTATAATGTTACTGAAATCTCTTTTCGTTTCAGTCATGGATTATTGTCTCCCACTGTATCTGCCTTGCCAGGAGATGAGAAGAGGATGGAGCAAAATAGAGACACTTAGGAAGCTGGAGTCGAAAGCGCACAGAAGAGTGTTGGGCTATCGAATTTCCAACCCGATAGTGGTATTATACGCGGAATGCGGACTCTTAGACCTGGAGAGTAGAGCTCAGCTCCATTCAGAAAGATTCTGGATAAAGCAAGAGAAAAATGAGAACAAAAAGTTAGTGAAGAGTGCCTTTGAAGAATTAAGCAGGACAAGGGCCGAGTTATACAGGTCGATAAAGTCTAGAGTAAACCTAATGGAGACATGGATCGAGAAGGCGTATCAGAGCGTTTGCAAAGAAGAGTATAACATAATTAAAATCGATCAAATTGAAGAGGCTTATCGGACTTGGAGGAGAAACAAGGATCTTCCGACCTGCCAATGGAGACTAAGGCCGGTTCATAGTTCATTCATTCATAGTCGTGACTTATATATAAGTCCGACTCAAGCGCCGACTTAAGTAGGTGGTCCGGGCTTATTTGGCCAAATAAGCACTGACTTAAGACGTCGCCTTAAGCGCCGACTTGGCCAAGTCGGCCTTATTCGGGAGGCCTATGCTCATGCGCAGTCGAATAAGGAATTGCTTATTGCCCGAAAAGTGAGGTTGGAATCTTAAGTCGAGGGTTTAGTTGACTTGAGACCACACGGACAGGCGATTTCACGTTGATATTTGTGAAGTGCGAAGACGTGTGTAAGGTTAGCACGTGAAAAATGGATATCGCGTCTAATGAAGTTGCGTCTAACGAAGGTGACATGAATGAAGAGGTGGAGAATATTGAAAATGTGGACGATATGGAAGATACTACTCATCCTAGAGTAAAAAGATACGTTCGTTATGGACAAAATCCATTCGAATATTACGACGACTTCGAATTTAAAAGACGCTACAGATTCACGAAAGATTCCGTATTACATGGAATTTTACCAAAGATTATCGATAAATTGAAGAAAGTAAACAATCGGGGGTTACCAATTGCACCAGAATTGCAATTATTGATGTGTTTACGGTACTTTGCGAGTGCAAGTTTCCAGGTAAATCAGAATCATTCAATCTTCATGTATTAAAGTATTAATAATTATGGAGTGTTTATTGAGTAAATGTTTTAAAACTGTTTACAGCAAGTGCTCGGAGACACCATGGGTATCTCGCAGCCCACAGTGTCCAGAATTGTGGATCGTGTGAGCGATTCGATCGGGAGCCTTATATTTGAATACATTAAGTTCCCGAATAGTAATGACGCACGTGAGGAAAAGTCGTTTGTTCACGGAGCTAGGGAAAGGGAGTGGGACGATCGGCTTACCCGGAGTCGATGGAGCCATCGATTGTACCCACGTCAGACTCACCAGCACGAGATTAAACGACGTGAATGAAATATTTAGGAACAGAAAAGGATACTTTTCATTAAATGTACAGGTACGTTTCCATGCGATTGTCATTCTTGTAAGGAGTAGAATACTTTTGTTGAGCAGTTGTACGACTATACTTTTAAATTTTGTTACAGGCGGTTGTGGGGCCTAGGATGGAATTCATGAACATTGTTCCTGAATGGCCAGATAGTGCACACGACAGTCGCATATTTCAAAACTCTCGTCTCCATATGCCATATGTAGAGAGGAAATTAGATGGTATGCTGTTTGGGGACAGGGGATACCCATGTCTACCATTTTTAATGACTCCCTTAGCAAATCCTATAACTGATGAACAAAGAGCGTGAGTACCTTGTTGTTTGCAGTTATGTTTTGTACTATGCCAAAAGAATTATATTAATTGATTGTGATACACTTGCAGATATAATAATATCCACACGAGGACGAGGATAATCGTGGAACGCACGTTCGGAGTATGGAAACGAAGATTTCCATGTTTGTCGAGGGGACTCACGACAAAACTTTTGTGCAGCACCACAACTGTCGTGGCATGTGCCGTGCTGCACAACATGTCCCTCATATTCAGGGACATACTGCCGGAAGAAGAGGAGGAGGATACTGACGTTGATCTCACGGATGCAGCAGAAGTTATTGCTGATGTAAACGAGCAACATGCGAGCGGAATAGCTTCTCGCGAAGCGCTAATTGCTCGTATGTTCGATTGACGTTGTATATTCTTTTGTATTTGTATATACCATGTTTTTGTACTTGTATTATTTATTAAACATCGTTGTGTGTTGGATAAACGTTCGACATTACTTACTACCCCTTTTTTACATCACTCTTTACTTCTCCAACCTCGATACCCTTCCTTACTGTTTGAGATAGCACAAGCTTTCACGTCAATACACATAGTATAATTATATCTAAGAATTAATTTATTGATAAATATAATTTTTTTCGTCCCAATAATATCACGGAACATTTGAACACTAATACAACAGGGAATGGGGAAAAGTGAATATAATAATAAAATACATAACACTGAACGAATGTAGTAAATAAGCTAGTATAATATATATGAAGTTATAAAGATAAACATGTAAACATACAAACATATAAAGATATAAACATATAAACATATAAACGTATAAACATATATACATATAAACATATAAAGATATAAACATACAAACATATAAACGTACAAACATATAAACGTATAAACATATAAACATATAAACATATAAACATATAAACATATAAACATATAAACATATAAACATATAAACATATAAACATATAAACATATAAACATATAAACATATAAACATATAAACATATAAACATATAAACATATAAACATATAAACATATAAACATATAAACATATAAACATATAAACATATAAACATATAAACATATAAACATATAAACATATAAACATATAAACATATAAACATATAAACATATAAACATATAAACATATAAACATATAAACATATAAACATATAAACATATAAACATATAAACATATAAACATATTTACTTACAAACGTGGAGAGGAGATTCTTCGTCTAGATATTGAAGAAATATACACATATCATACAGAAAAAGAAAAGCGATAACGCGACAATTGTAGAAAAGGAGGAAAATGATTGTCGAAGAGTACGATTCATCAATTGTGACCTCCAAATTTGAAGGCGCACCAAAGGGATGTTTTGACGAAGAAGATGAAGAACCGGTCCGGACATTACCCAACTTACAGTATACCGCACCTACGCGGTATTCATCCAATGACGAATCCTAGGAGTACCAGCGGTGAAAGAAATCGTGCAGAAATGGAGCAGGTTTAAGAGGAATTAGACAATTCAACGCTACGTATTCGCGCGCCGGTTTCGATCAGCTCTTTCAATTTTTTGTTTAGGAGCTTTAAAATTTTTGCGTGTTTTTTCTTTAAAAACGATAATCTTTCCTCCTCCTGCTCCACCTGAAACTCTAGCTTTCTTAGCTTCAATTCTTTCTTTCTGCTGTGTTGAATTATAACTGAAAAGAATAAGAATAAAATATAGAATTACTTGTCTAACATTTCATTATATTTTTTTCACTTAAATAGCATCTTATGCTTACGCATATATTATTTACTTCAGTTAATTGTTTTATTTAATGTTTCTCACCAGTGTCATCGACCAAATCCTGGATGTTTTCACATGCCATTTGTGACGTATTTACTGCTTCTGTAATATTTTCGTACATAAACAAAACGTTACAAATGGACAATATTCTTTACTTATTTAGTGAAAGTACTGCATTCTTCTACAATGAAATATAACTTACGTTCTGTTGAATTGTCCCACTCCTCTTCAACCTGCTCCATTTCTGCAGTATTAATCTCACGGCTGGTACCGCTGGTGCCCGGTTCGTCATTGGGAGCATCATTAGATGAATACCGCGTAGGTGCGGTATACAAAAGATGCGGTGTAACAACCGCTATGTCTGGATCCAGCTCTTCATTCACCTCCACCGGAGGTCCACCTCCCGTACGCATCACATTCTGTCTTTCCTTCGTCAGGACATCCCTTTGGTGCGCCTTCAAGTTGCTCCAATACTTCCTCAACTGCGGCCCAGTCCTCTGGAATAATTTGTTCTTTCCTTATACTTCACGTTTTAAAAAAATTTATATTTATTGACTGAATTTATTCGATAGCAATTGAGGAATGGCTCTTATTATATAAATTCTTATACGAAAACAAGGAAAACCAATAAGTTTCTCACCCTTGTAGAGATCACAATTGACGAATTGTACTCTTCGACAATTATTCTCCAAGCTTCCTCCTTTTCCACAATTCTCGCGCTATCGCTTTTCTTTTTCTCTACGATATGTGCATATTTCTTCAATATCTCGAGGAAAAATCTCCTCTCCACGTCCGTGTAATGTTTTTTAGCAGACGTTTTCCTTTTCACTCCTTGGCACTGCTAACGCTTTCGAAAGTTAAGGG
>SMSR01011940.1:0-10176 GCA_019453355.1 Ceratina japonica | reverse complement strand
GGTAATATAATAATAATAATGTATTAAGTGCACTCGATACTTGAACTTATTGCTATCGAAACGCTAAACAGTCTTGCTTTTATTATTCGGTATTCTAATTATTTATTAAATATCGAATAAATGTAATGGAATATAGAAATATAAAATATGTAATTCTATAATTCTGTGTCTTACGCGATAAATATAACTCTGTATTACATGCGATTCGTAAATGCAATTTTCTAATCGTTCTTATAAAACAAATACAAATTACATCACAGTTACGAGATACTATCGTCGATAATAGGCTTAAAAATCAAGCTTTCAGAGTACTTATGACCCGAATTGGCTCTGATAAGATAATATTATAGGTAACAGCGGAAAATTTAAATGATAAACGTACATAATTGTACGATACAACTTCTTTTTAACAATGTAGCGTACAATAATTGACATTTTTTCAACGCATTCTAACGGCATAATTACTATTTTAGCGGTATAATCGGTCGTAGCTGGGCGATGCTTTTCTCTGGCGTAGGATACGAAGTAGTTTTGTACGATATCGTACACGAGCAAATTACTCGGGCTTTAGAAGAAATTCGCCGAGAAGTAAACCGCCTTGAACAACTCGGTACTTTAAGGGGTACACTTAACGGCGAACAGCAATTAAAATTGATTAAAGGTTCGCAATTCTCTAACAAGCAATTTATATTCAATTACTAATAATTTTCTCCGAAGAAAATTGAAGTTAATATAGAGAGAGCGGTAAAGCATTATGATTACGATAATCAACAGGGTCAACTAATTTGGCTGAGACGGTAAAAGGCGCAACACTTGTACAAGAATGCGTACCTGAAAATTTGCCGCTGAAATTGAAGCTTTACAAAGAACTCGACGACGTAATAGACGACAAAGTAATTTTATCTTCTTCAACATCGACATTCCGCCCATCCTTATTGAGCGAGAACTTGAAGCACCGCGACCAACTTATCGTGTCACATCCCGTACGTACAATTTCGTAGAGTAAAAATCGATGAATTTTTCAGTAAAAACGAGTGTTGTCGGAAATAGTTAAATTTGTAATTTCTTTGATCTTAGGTGAATCCTCCGTACTTCGTGCCACTCGTAGAAATCGTACCGGCACCATGGACGCGCGCGGATATACCGGAGAAAACGAGGGCTATTATGTCTGAAATAGGCCAGACACCTGTTTTACTTTCGAAAGAGATAGATGGTTTTGCACTCAACAGAATACAGTACGCACATTTCGATTTGATCTCGATTGTTCGTGCTCTTCAATTTCTTAATTCCGATTTCCCATGTATGTATTTTAGATATGCGATCTTGAACGAGTCGTGGAGATTGGTAGCCGATGGAATTTTAAGCGCGAAAGATGTGGATGCAGTTATGAGCGAAGGCCTCGGAATGCGCTATGCATTCCTCGGAGCGTTCGAAGCGGCCCATTTGAATGCAGAAGGTAACATTANCGGTAAAGCATTATGATTACGATAATCAACAGGGTCAACTAATTTGGCTGAGACGGTAAAAGGCGCAACACTTGTACAAGAATGCGTACCTGAAAATTTGCCGCTGAAATTGAAGCTTTACAAAGAACTCGACGACGTAATAGACGACAAAGTAATTTTATCTTCTTCGACATCGACATTCCGCCCATCCTTATTGAGCGAGAACTTGAAGCACCGCGACCAACTTATCGTGTCACATCCCGTACGTACAATTTCGTAGAGTAAAAATCGATGAATTTTTCAGTAAAAACGAGTGTTGTCGGAAATAGTTAAATTTGTAATTTCTTTGATCTTAGGTGAATCCTCCGTACTTCGTGCCACTCGTAGAAATCGTACCGGCACCATGGACGCGCGCGGATATACCGGAGAAAACGAGGGCTATTATGTCTGAAATAGGCCAGACACCTGTTTTACTTTCGAAAGAGATAGATGGTTTTGCACTCAACAGAATACAGTACGCACATTTCGATTTGATCTCGATTGTTCGTGCTCTTCAATTTCTTAATTCCGATTTCCCATGTATGTATTTTAGATATGCGATCTTGAACGAGTCGTGGAGATTGGTAGCCGATGGAATTTTAAGCGCGAAAGATGTGGATGCAGTTATGAGCGAAGGCCTCGGAATGCGCTATGCATTCCTCGGAGCGTTCGAAGCGGCCCATTTGAATGCAGAAGGTAACATTATCACGTTACATAAAAATACCGGAAATATATATCGCGTAATTTACATGTTTATGCAACTGTTTTAGGAATGAAGAAGTATTGCGAAACGTACAAAAATTCAATGTACAATACGTGCTTAACGTTCGGTCCAATTCCTAAATTTGAGGGCGAAATGGCGGAAAAAATTAGCAACCAACTGAACGAAATGTGCCCGTTAGATCAACTTCAAAAGAGACGCGAGTGGAGAGACGAAGCTTTGACAAGATTGTCCATGTTGAAAAAAGAATTAAACAAGAAGAAGTAGAACAGTGTATGCTAATGCGATAAGCGTTAACATCTGAAATTATTCTCTGTTATTTAATGAGATTATAATAAAAATTATGTGCATAATATAAATGTATGTATGCACGAAGAACGCAATACATATTCTTTTAATCGTTTAGTTTAAAACACGTTATAACAAATATCATATTGGGAAAATAATAAAAAAAATATTATTTAAATATAAAGTTTTTTTTTATTTATACAGTTTCGTACATTAACGTTTTCCACCCACACGGGGAGCCGCCTTTTGTGTTACCTTCGCTGCTTTGTGTTTGGGCAGCGTCTTCGTTTTTTGTGGGACAACTGCCTTCTTTGTTGCCTTCGCAGCTTTCTTCTGTTCCTTAGCAGCTCTAAAACAGAAATGTATATTCAATAAATATTGTCTCATAAATTTATGGAAAATGTATGAACCCGCAAAAGCCAGACAGTGTAAAAAATTAATACAATTCTGGGTGAAGCAATTCAGTTATTCTAAGACATTCTGAAATCTAATATGACATGGAACAATCATATCAAAGGAACAGATGTCTATAGTGTAAAGCGTCATACGTTTTGTTATATTTAAAAATATACTTACTTAATTGCTTGTTCTCTTTGAGCCCTGCGAATTTCTGGTTTCATATTTCGTTTGGCTAATATGTCCGTGAGGGATGCACCTACGATGGCTCTCTGGAACTTTTGGGTACGCCTCGTTCTTTTCTTCGCTTGTTCTTCTTCTTGTCCCTTCTTATGTTTACGTCTGTAATATGGAATTTTATTTAAAAAACCACATTCTGTTTTTCAAAATATATGAAAATTAAAAAAGGGCATACCTGTACAACACTGTCCATGTCACTTTTCTTGGATTGCGCCTCATTAAATGTGCAGATTCACATTTTGAGTTCAAGAAAGTGAATGTCTGGAAAGTACAATGAAAAGGTTATGGTATATAAATAAAAATAAGATGTCAAGGCGATGATACATAATATGTCAGTACGATGATATTCAATTGTAAAATGTCAATAGCAATAAGAATTAATAATGTAGTATTGAATAGACCTTTGTATTTTATTGTACGTACTTTTCCATCCACTTTAACCATGGTTTTCCCATGGCCGGGATATATTTTATATCCACTGTATGCGCAAAGTCCGATCCTAAAAAGATAGACATAACTTTATTGAAAATACTCGAACGATATAAATTTTTAAATAAATTAGAAAAAGTTCGAATGATCGTATGTGATTTCACGGATACATATTTCACTAAAAACTTTACTCACTTCATTCTTACTCGGGTAGATCTGACAAAAATGGACGAGTCTCGATCGATGCCGTCTGATGCCGTCTCGCGCAGTGTATTTCACGTACTGCCAACATTAAGGAGATTATATTCGGGGTACGTTGAATACGAAATGCAATCTAAATCAGAATTTAGAAATTAAAAATGACAAAAGACATAGTTTAAACGTTAAGCACGAAACGTATTTAGTATATTTATTTAAAACGATAAAATAATAGTTTACCTTTTGTAAATTTATAAAGTTGGAGATACTGATCGCTATAACTTGAAGTTGAGGGCCGATGCAAGTTGTATTTTATTGTATTTTACAGACTTAGAAAAATCAGCGCATGGATTGCAACATGTTATTTAATTTATAATTCCAAGAAAGAATTTGTATTTAATGCTGCATACCTGCTTAATATTGCATTAAAAATATTGTCAATATACATTTGTCATAAGTGAGTAGATCCACGTGTTGTTTCGAAGGTTAACCAATTCATTACAGATTAATTTTTGACAGTCGGATCGTTATTAAAGAAAATTGAAGAAAAATGGAAGGCACAAAAATCGTGGGATTCGATGATCTACAAGAAGTGAGCGATAACGAGGAAGAAAATGAAATCACTAATATTAAGAAGAAAGCATGTAAGAAATCAGGAGGATTTCAGGCAATGGGTCTTAGTTTTCCTGTATTAAAAGGAATTTTAAGACGTGGATATAAAATACCGACTCCTATACAACGAAAAGTATGCCATACAATATTATTTAAAATTAATTAATAATAATAATAAGTATTGACTGTTCAAATATTTGTTTCCACAGACAATACCATTGGCTTTAGAAGGCCGCGATATAGTAGCTATGGCTAGGACGGGCAGTGGAAAAACAGCTTGCTTCTTAATTCCCTTATTTGAAAAGCTTAAAACGAGACAAGCAAAAACTGGTGCAAGAGCATTAATTTTATCGCCTACCAGAGAACTGGCATTACAGACATTGAAATTTGTAAAGGAATTAGGCAAATTTACTGGCTTAAAAGCAGCTGTGATTCTAGGAGGTGATAGTATGGAAAATCAGTTCAATGTAATTCATGGAAATCCTGATATATTAGTAGCCACACCAGGCCGATTTTTACATATATGCATAGAAATGGATCTACAATTAAATAATATAGAATACGTAGTTTTCGATGAAGCTGATCGGTAAGAATATATATATTTTCCCCTACACTTGAACATAGAAAATATTAGTTCTTAAACTTACATATTTTAGATTACTTAAAATTTATGTATTACAGATTATTTGAAATGGGTTTTGGAGAGCAGATCACTGAGATTACAAACAGATTACCAGAAAATAGAAAAACTTTATTATTTTCCGCGACATTACCTAAGCTCCTAGTAGACTTTGCAAAAGCCGGATTAACTGATCCTGTTCTCTTGCGATTAGACGTAGAAAGCAAAATACCGGAACAATTAAAACTTTCGTTCATAACGTGTCGGCCAGAAGAGAAATTGGCTGTATTGCTATGTTTGTTGAAAAATGTCATTAAGAACGATTCTCAAACGGTCGTATTCGCTGCGACGATGCACCACGTCGAATATATTCATCAAATATTGGATAAAGCGGGGATTTCCAATACATTTATTTATTCCAATTTGGATCCATCAGCTCGAAAGATAAATGCCGCTAAATTTCAAAACAATAAAGCTCGAGTTCTGGTCGTCACAGACGTTGCCGCGCGAGGTCTGGATATTCCACATCTGGATTACGTGATAAACTTCAACTTCCCCGCAAAATCGAAGCTCTTTGTACACAGAGTAGGTCGTTGTGCACGAGCGGGTCGCGCTGGTACAGCGTATAACATCGTAAGCCCAGATGAATATGCATACTTGTTAGATTTACATCTTTTTCTTGGACGTTCGTTACGCATCGTACCACCTTCCGGATCTATAGAAAATGTGGATGGTGTCATTGGTAAAATGCCACAGGTATTGATAGAGGAGGAGCTAAGCGAATTGATTAATTGGCATAATTCTTCCACTGATCTCCAAAATATGGAACAAGTTTGCGACAACGGATATAAACAATACGTCCGATCACGACCTGCAGCTTCGTCTGAAAGTATCAAGAGAGTAAAGGAGTTACGTATTAACGAAGCGGGAGTAATACCAGAATATTCTGATGTTACGTCGACTACTACGAATTTATTATCGAAAATAATAAATTACCGACCTCAGGGTACAATTTTTGAAATTGGATCAAAAGCTTCGTGTACGGATTATCAAGTAATGAAGAAAAAACGTACGCTACATAAAGAAAGTATTATTAATTTTCATAGAAAAGTAGAAGAATTAGAGTCGAAGAAGAATGACATGGTCAGAGAATCGGTAAGGAGAGTTCTCCCGTCGAGTACAAACGACGAGATTAACGCGGCATTTAACACAGTTGTGCTTCCCAAAAAAAGGAACCTCGACGATCTGTATAAACCTCCTAAAAAGAAGAAACGGTCAATGACGCAAGACAAAGAATTTTTCATTCCCTACTCAGCACCTGATAGGCATACGGAGGAAGGTTTAGCGGTTAATTCCTTTAATACGGAAGCGGAAAAGTTACAAATGGATCTGACTGCTGACAACGAAGAATCCCAACGACTTCAAACGCAGATCAAAAAGTGGGATCGCAAGAAGAAAAAAATGGTTACTTTAAGTAACGACAAAAAGGCTAAAAAAATACGAACGGAGTCCGGAGTTTGGATACCCGCTTCTTATAAATCAAACCGTTATTCAGCATGGAAGGAGAAGAGCAAAGTTGATGCTGCGAGTGACGATGACAGCGAGGGAGAATCTACAAAAGTGCAGAAGCGTACGTAAACATACTTCTTCACTGTTTAATTATATTTTTCCATGTACTTATTTTTTATATATTACAGTGCAAACGACGGCAAATACACATTGGGCCCGACATAATAAAAAGATAAAGGAGAAGCTTAAAAAGAATAACGAACTGAAGCGGCCAGAACAAGTATTGAAGGCGCGTAAGTTGCTCGATCGTAGACGCAAGAAAAATGGTAGGAAGAGTCGCAAGGGTCAAAAGAATGGTGGAAGAAAACATTAATACAAGTATAATTGTTTGTACAGTTACCTCGAAATAAAGGAAATAAATTTTATTACTCATTTTCGTATTATATTTGTTCTCAGAATTCAAAAGTAAGGTGTACGTGTAATGTGACTCACTCACCGTGAAAAGAATTATACAAAAATTGAATGCATAGCTATAGATCATTAGTAGAGCCATTATGAAGTATTATACAATACCTGAAGATTTCTGTTGCATCATTGCATAATTGTTACGTTCTTCAAAAGCTTGTTACGTAGAGCTAGTAGTAGGTGATTTCCCGCAAAACAGTAGAAGCTAATGAGAATGTTATGTGAAATTGGCGCCAGAGATTATCCTGAACTTTTAAATAATGTACAAATTAATAGATCGTAGTTCTTCGGAGGCAAAACAGAACGGTTATTTTTAAACATTCGGTAATGCATTAAGAAATCCATTTAAATTGAAATTTTTTAATGAATCATTATCGCGCTTTGTAATAATAAAGTAACAGGAGAGAAAGGAAACGATCGTGAGTCACGAATGACAACTGGCTTGACGTCAGTTTGGTAGTGTAGGAATGTGGATACCGAACTACATTTAAAAATTAATCATCGTCTGTCCATATGTGATACGGACATATATTTTCTTGATATATTCCGTACATTTGAGTTTTCTTCATTCTGAGGACAAATCAGAGTTCCGTAACTTACGAATTCATTTAAAAGTTTTCGAGTTAGTAAATGTGTATCAATAGTACACGTAATAGAGTGTATCGTGAGAAACACTTACTCACCGAGTTGCTCACCGATTATTAATAAAACTCGAAGAGACACGGTAACACGCTGAGAAACATACGCGAGGACAAGACTATTCTGACAATTATTCACTGCAATATTGATCGATGCAAATTATGCAGATGGTTCAGGTATTAAAAACCTGTGGCAAGGTCGTGACAGATCTTCATTCGAAGACACGACTATTGACGGATTTTCCATCCGTCCTCTCAAAATTCTTTTTCTCTCGTTTCAATTCTCCGACGCGGTCTTAAATTAATTTGATCGGTAAAAATTCTTGATAACCAGTATACGATACGTATACAGATGAATTCTATATAAAAATGACGGTCATCTCTATTTTAATAGCTGGGTTAAAAATCTTTAGAAATTCTCAGTCATTTGGAAAGTTCAGTGTGCGATCGAGATCGAGGCCGAGGTCAAGGATACATCTTGAATATCATAGGCCTTCGGTGTATGGCACAGATGAAACAAGGTACATTATATAGCTAGGAATTCTTTTTAAAAGGATCTACGCGGAACAATGAAATTCGCAAGTTTCCTCTCGATCGAGAATTCGTGCCAAGGTGGTTGCAGCTCGACCGCAGACCCAATGACACCGATCGTAGAAATACAAGTCTATTCGTGACCAGACGGTCACGTTTACGATCTACTGTTCGTCAACCATGCCGTAGCCGACTGTCTCCTAGCTGCGTCATTAAGTTAAAAATATGAACTTACTACCAACCGCGAACGGTCGCGAACCGGGCCTCTCCGTGAGAGCGGCGTCCCGGCGCCGGGCGTATCATCGCAAAAAACAGTTCCGCGTGCACTTTGCATCCTCCAACGGATGACGAACAAGTCCGAAGGTCTTTGAACACAAGATCGAACGTACACGCGCAAGTACGCAACAAATATGCTACGCATTCCATATTCTAATTAGAGTTCTCCCGATAAAAGTTCAGTGTTTGAAAGATTGCGGAGTTCGGCTTTGTGCAACATTCCGAGTACATGAAGCATCTCATTGCCAGTAATGATAAGTAGTGAAAGTCACTTGTCGATGGGAAGCATACGCAACGAATAATTATATGCAGATTCCGGGGCGAAAACTTGCACATTCTTTCTATTCGAACGATTAATTAACTATTCTCAAACGTAATACTCGAAAACACGAATATTTGAAAAATTTGCTTGAACCCAGAAATACCTGAATACTTTTTCCAACGCGTAATAATTGATGTAGTTACTATGTAGTCGTTGCTTAACACCTTCGATTTCGACAGTACGAAATTTCTACGAGGTATGATTGTAAAAAAAAGAAGTAGCGCAGACGAGTGAACGTACGTAGCTCTAATTAAGCAACGAGTTGGCCTACTTGGATTATACGATACGCGAATAACGAAACATAGTCTTTATACTAATAAATAATCTAAAAGCATCCTTTTATATAAAATTATATAATGTAACGCTGTTTCACTACTAACGATTTAATCACAGCCCGATATATTTTTACTTTTCTTAGACGACATTCTACGTGTTTGCGCAATTTTCTCTAAACACTTACGGGCATGTGCGCCCTTTTCTCCAGTTATTCCGGTTATTTCCAATACCGGAAAATTAACTTGACCAGCTATTTTTATGACGGAACCAGTGAAAACGGGCTGAACGACATCTAAAATCGCGGAAAAACGCGACTCCGCACTTCGGTTATAATCAAACACATTGCCTCGACTGGGTGCAAGTTTCCATGCCCGAAAATAGGCGCTTTGACCAGAAGTAATTCCATTTCCGATACCCGATCCGATTAAGCGGTAAGCGGCGAAATGTCTGGGATATGGAAAGTACGCAGCGTCGAGCGCAGTTAACAAACAAAAATCCCGCCGGACGGGAAAGTCTATCGCGTGTATCCATATTTGCACTACTCTATTCTAATTGCGCATTATCGCTACATTTCCGCGTGTAGTCTCCGCGGAGCCTCGTAGTCGGGATCGCGTTTCATAATCCACAGATAATTTTTTTCCTCGGTATTGATATCGCGTGCTGTGAATTCTCGGTCGTTGAGTTCAACCATTTCCAAGTTCTCGATACAATTTTAGAACACAGATCTTTTGCAAACGCCAGATATTTTTATGAACTCCTCCTCGCGATAAATGCCAAAAAAGTCTGATTGTGGAATGGGATACAGTTTAATGTTAAAGAGTAGGATGATTTCAGTTGCCGGTGGTGTCTCTTCAGCTCGTGAGAATGAATAGGAAGTCACTCAACACTGGACAATCACTGCAGTCCTGTGCAATGCTATGCTATGCACATCCGACTGTGCATACGTGTCATCTCGCCAGGAAGGTTGCCACTCATGGTGTCCGCATCTTACTTGATTACGACTAACCGTACACGGTACTTTGAAACCACGTCAACGTTCTATGAATGAACGCACGTGCATCGCATCGACCGCGTCGATCAAGCCACGTACCTAGTCAAAAAATTGAAAATTAACAACTGAAGGAAAAAAGGGAGAAATAGATGCAGTAATAGAAAAGTCGTGCGATTAAATA
>SMSR01011934.1:42270-54039 GCA_019453355.1 Ceratina japonica | reverse complement strand
TAATTATCATAATCAATTTCACAGGCAGTGAAATCAATTTATATACAATCTAATGAATAGAAATCGTTCGATGTCGGTTAGAGGGATAGAATTTCCAACGTATTTTTAATTGACACATTTTATGCGTGCCTCGTTTGTTAGAGAGCCGGGCTCCGATTGGCTCCCGTTGCGTTGCAACGAAAATATTCTGGAAAACGATTTGCGGACCCCGATACAAACGCGCCGGGTTTTCTCGTGCACTCGGAATTTTTAGTTACCGCGGACGCGATTTTTTTCTGATAAATTGCGTTGTTTTCGTATTTAACGAGCATTTTCCGCACCGTTATTTTTCCTGCCGAAGACGATTTTGTTCCCTTTTTTTCTACATAAAGTATTATTGAAACAGACTCAGTAAACTCGAAACGAAATGCAGCCAAGAAAATTCCTGTTCGAGCAGTCAGATTCAAATAATAGAACCCCGTTATCGTTAATGAATAACTGGGATTTCGGGCAAATAGATTCTGTGTCTTCGTCGAGGAATTTGTTCTCACAGGTAACGACGCGTTAATTACAGTTCTCCGAATAATCTGTCGTTAATCGCTAAGTAACATGTAAGTGACGTTGATTTATAAACAGTCTAGCTGTAGCTCGTCTAGAAAAGTACTTTTCGGCGAAAAACGGTTTCCTGAAAACTCGTACCACACGCCGCCGGTGGAAACGCCGATTCTACCGTCACCCAAAGCGCCGATAAAATTAAAGAAGCTTCCAAAGAGAGGAGATTTGAGGCCGAAAAAGTTACAGTACACTTTCGAAGAAGTGGCAGATAATATGGACAGCCGCATACAAATCCATTCAGATCAATTGAACGCGTTATCTTTCATACAACATGCACCTGAGCCAAACAGGTCCGGGTTCTCGCAAAAGCAAACACGTCAGCTTCACTCTAAATTAAATAAGACTAAAAAACATTACGACGAGAAAGAAAATATGATCGTGCCAGGCGACCGCAATGTAGTGCGAACATCTTCCGTAAATAGGAGTATAAATAATGATAAAAAACTGAATCCAATCAAGATTAGAAATACTGATGTTAAAGAGAAATTGAAACATTACCGCGTATAACAGTGTACGTTAGCTGTTGATTTAATTAATCATAAGTATGTTACCATTAAGAGATTATAATAAGGATTGTATAATATAACTCTTATTTTATAAAGTGACACATTTATAATGAGTAAAATTTATGCAAACTTAACTACTTTATCATTTCGTCGTTATAATGGTATACTTTTCTTCAGTACGTACTTGATCTAAATGAAAAACTATTGTTTCAGTGTGAGAAAATTTGTAAGAAACACTCACATGGTCATAATACAGAAAGAATGTTAGTTTCTGGGTTGAGAGCTGTCAAAGAAAATATAAAGAATGATTCCTGATTTGCAAACTTCTTTCTGAAATACTTCTGGCTTTTTGTGACTTCAAAGGTAAATCAGTAGCATCTTATGATTTGCATTAATAATAATTCATACGATGACAATGCAGAGATACTATTAAAAAGCTCTACATTTGAAATATCAATATGTTCAGATCTAATATAGAAATACTAATATAATTTTAGTATAAAGTAGTAATATGTGAAATCAGAGCATATAATTAAAGACAAGTCATATCGTTCAATTTCATATTATAACAGTACAATTTATTGTTCATTGATGTCGAAACTTACAAATTACAAACCATCTTTGTTTTCAAGTATTATATTTGCAAGATTGTCCCCACGGTCTTTGCCACTTTCTGTCCAGTCAATTCGTATAAAACGAAAGTACAGTTCTAAATTATATTTGTAAATCTTTTAACTTGTAGGTTATATTTATGTTCTGTGCACAAGTATACGGCGTCTTGCTACTCCTGCTTCGTACAGAAATCGATTAGATTTAGGTATCAACGGAGTATGTACCGATTGAGTATATTTAGTATCGAGTAAATGACACTCTCGTGGTGGGGCAGCAGCGTACACAAACCAAACGTGAATCTACATCTACGTGGTAATAGACGAAATTTACGTATGTAGTACATTACGTATTCATTACTTTGATCGACTATCATACATATATACAGTGTAATTAGAAGTTTTCGTTATTTGAAAAAAAGTAATAAGAAAAAAGAGAACATAATTTTTATTTCTCGGTTAATGCTTGCATATACTTGAAATGCAAATATTATCACCAGTCCTTGCTCAAATTGAAATAGAAGCTTGTCGCTTGCTAACGCGCGTTACGTATGCGGTATCTTGTATCCTTCATACATATTTAAATCATTCTCATTTTCTGATAAAGCGTTACTTTCGGTTTTTTTATTTCTCAACGAAAATCATCCTGACGAGTTAATTACATGAACAAATTAGCATATTATATTGAATCGATGCATAACTGAACACAGCAACCTGGTGAGATTGTAATATTGAGAGAACTCGTTAGGAGGGAACATGTATTCCGAGCCTGTCGTTGAACAACAAGTGTCATTAACGATGTATCGCGGGCTAATTAAGATCAGTTGTCAGTGGCGATTATTGACGCGTATCCCTTACGAAAATAATCGGGACAGAGAGTGATGAATTCCCTGGGGATCAATGACGGACAGCTGTGCAGCGATAATTAAAACGAGAATATTGAAATGCGATGACAAGTAGTAAGTACGTACACACACACCTAATCCAATGGATTTTGACCGCATGTAAAAATCCAATGAACCAGACGTACCGTTTATAGTGATCGCTAAAGTATAAAATCGATATTGATTTAGAAGTCGTAATATCGTCTCGTGTATTAAAAGATATCAATATCTTTAACCACGTTCCCTACAAAATTGCTATACATACGCATAAACATCATCGATACGTAATCGAAAGTTTGTAGCGAAGTCGGATGGGTATCGATATCGATTCGGTCGCGGCGCGTTCCCGTTTCTCGGACATTGCAGTTTGATTAGAAACCTCGCTGTCGAACGGAAATCGAACGTATATACATACATACATAAAATGCGGTTGTAAGTCGACATGTTAATGTGGCGCAAAGTTCGGCGGGGTCGACGGGTCAGTGTGACGTCAGCGGATGCGGAGACCCTCGACGTGGTGAACTGCGACAATATTTGCGTGTGTAATAGTGTTTCTTCGAGCCGTGCACATGATTACGCCCGATATATCGGCTCTCGCCGCGATGCTTCTTGTTTGTTTCGGAATACCGCCGGAAATGGGTTGACACGAACACTGGGGAGTGGTTCGATCATTCCTCCGATTAGGTCAGTAAAATGTATGAAAACAAGTATTTACGAGAATTTTCAATTAACCATAAAACTATCATTATGCAATCTCGATTATCGAACAAGTCGTGATAATAGTATTTAGAAAATACACAGCGTCGGTATCGCGTTTGTTTCTCAGATGAACTTGTTTTATCGTATTGTTGAAAGAAGGGCAACTCGAAACCGACAGTTACTTGCAGTTAATGAGTACTGCATGCTATTATGTTTAAACATCATCGGCGTTATTTCTATTTCGTTTAATTACGTAAAAGACGAGAGGAAAGGTGGAATAGCAGATCGAGACGGATAGTCGGGTGGTCTGTTGGTTCTTCCGATGACCTGTGATCCACTCTGTGATCCTTCGAGCCAGTTAACACTCCCCTCGTTTCTCTTTAGAAAGGAGAGAGAAAAAGGAGCGATAACCCTAGATATCTAAGCGGGCACATACGTGCTCGTTATCGTCCTCGTAATATGTAGTCGGACGATCGTGTTGCTAACCGAGGTATAAGTTCGGGTTATCTCTCTTGTTTGTCCTTTACTACAATTTTGTTACGTTTCCTTCGCGATTCTTCGCGACAGATCAATCGTTCATTAATCGATGCATATACGTAATCGATCATTACCGCCAATTTCTTTTTATATTTCCCCTCGTGCGAGTGCACGAATGAAAAAACTCTTACAGACGTTAGCGTGACGCCAGTTCATGTTTATTACTTTCAGCACACACGAATTTCGTTCTGGTGATCGAATAAAGTACTGAAAGCATCAGTATAGAAAGTGACAAACAAGCTGAGCAAAAAATATCTGGAGTTATCTATCTGCGCGAAGTTATTTTGAAATAATTCTTTCTCGAGGAGGAGAGGGAGGAGTACATCTTGAAATAATTTCGGTGGACCCTCGTGGCTCGTCTATACATTTTTTAATGCACCCTGGGTGGCTGCGCCACTGTGACCAAGAAATAACTGGGGAACCGTTGAACCCGACACGTGGAAATGCTATTTCTTTCGCTATTCTTTAATCGCGCCCACCACCGAGATCATTTAAAAAATACTAGCATTTTTAAGGGGTTCTAACGGTAGTTATGTGACTATTCTAACGCATGTCGGTAAAATTTTGAAGATTTTTCCGGTATTATCAATAACTAGTTAAAAATAGTGCAAAATGCGGGCTTGCGGGAATATACCTTTCGTTCTTATATGAGAACAATTGTTTTTAATACAATATCGCTGGCATTATAACTACGAGTTTTCGTACATATTATTAAATATCATACCAAAGTGCGCCAGATTTAACTTTTTTCTTTCTGAAGAGGTACCTAACTACCGGAAAATATTCTCATCTAAGGAAGAAAAGTATATTTCCGTAAATCCATATTTTTGGCCAATTTTGTGAGTAACATCGACAGTCTGCTTTATCGTGTTTAACACATAAAACGGAATGATCGAGCGATTTGTTTTTATACATTGTACATATACGATTCGTTCTGATACGTCGTTAAAATCAATTTCGTTGATGCGATGTCAATTCATGTCAATGCAACGCGATACCAACGATTTTAATCACCTTTAATTATCGTACGGGGCTATTTTCTCCGGCGGTGAGCATACGGGAACGGTTGAGCGCAGGTTGATGACCATAAAGAAGACGTTTATCGGTCGTAAAACCGCGTCGGTTATATCTCGTGCAGTTTGGACCCGGGGAAGTTGTCTTGGTGGCGGTTCGTTTCGTGCGAGGACGCTTAGGACCGTCATATGACAATGGGGGCGTAGGTACATAGTTGACAAACATGGGAGCGGCGTATTGGGTCGATGATTGAAAAAAAAAGGGGGAAAAAGGGAAGGACGGGACGTAGCGTGAAGGATAATATACTCCGAGCCGACCTTTCCACAGGTATAGCTCGCGTTGCATGTATTTTACTCCGTTTATACCTAGGCGTGGCTTATGTGTTCCCTTGCCTCTGCGGACCATCACGCTTCCGGTATAATCGCGTAGACAAAATTAACGTTGGATTAAAACCGTTTCCCTGAAGTTACATACTGAGGGATATTAAAATTAGTGTAGAAGTAATGTTAATTTCTGAGTGACACACACTCGAAAGTGTCCGATGTCAATTTAAATAATGTGAAAGCTTCTACATTCTAAATGAAACTTTAATGACTTTGAAATGAATGCAACGGAATTCTCGAGCCGAAGGGCAGCCTTAAAGATAACCGCTTTCCTTTTCGTTTTTTCAGGTAGCATTTCTTTGAAAAGGGTCAGAGGTGGCAACCTCGTATGGTTTCGAATTCTGTTATAACGCTGGGGCAACTCCGATCGAGGAAGAAAGTAAAAACGTGAGTAACGTTTTGTGAAATCGTACGCTTTTGTTTCGCAATTGACAAAGCGGAAGATGAGTGTCGTTACTCTTTATTTCGGTGCCTAAACCCGTCTCTGGAAACGTGCCTCTGTAAAGATCACCTCTAAATGCGAGTTTAACGAGGCGCGCACGAGGGAAAGAGGAGTACACGCGGGGAACGACCCGCGGCGAGGATTCGGGCGCGGTCAATGCCGTCTAGATGCTCGTTATTACTATCCGGACCGCTTGGTATTTTCGTCATGGCCTACTAATACACTCCGCAAATTCTCTCCCTACCACGCGGCGGCCACACCGATGACGTTGCCAAGGAAATATGCCGATCGTGTCACTGGCCGTGATGGCTAATTTCTTCGCTTTTTATTATTTGAAAACGAGCCAACCCGACGCTTTCTCTCTTTCCTTGTTATCCCCCGTCAGAAATATTCCGTCGAACACGGTGCAACAATTTATTACGTCACGATTAGACCGCAGATTTGACGCGCTTACACAGAAATCGAAACGTTGCGTATTGAGGAATATTTTATTTTGTATAAAGGCCCGCGGTTTCATTTAAAATATTTCTGTTTTACGAATTTTGCAATCAGCAGCTTTTGTTGGCTATTCTTTAAAGGTATATCTTTCCTGATTGTTACTGCAATGTTTGCTCCTCGCCACGAGGGCCCCGAGTTTCTAGTCTGGCATAACGAGGAAAAGAACATGCTAATGCGTTTAGGGAATGATCGTAGATAAATATTCAAGGAGTTCGGCTTTCCATGTATTCATGACCATCATCTGCGGGAAAAAAGAGTGCATCTACATTTGAATAGAGGAATGATTTGTGGGTCAGGAAGCTTTTTAGTGCACCGTTCTATAAGAACGTACTCTGACCACCGTCCTTTGACCAGGGAAATCGCATACGTTTCACGATAAGGTGTGGTCGTATATCCGGAACGGGCGGTCGGAAACAGTCCTTCCCTCGTTACGAAATATCTACAATGATTCCATGTTTAAATAAAAATTAATTCCCAATGAAGATGTGCACATCGTGTTAAAGAAAATTAAGCAATGAATGCGTTATCGCTTCACGTCTAGAATTGTACTACAAAAAGAATCTTCTAATTTATAGCATTTTTTCCACTAGATAAAGATACGCTGATATTCACGCTTAATAGAGCACAGCGATAAGGGTTAATTTTTTATCAGACGGTGAAAAATGCTTCTTTTTTTTCTTGCGGTCACATGACTCCGTGTATCGGGCATTTATCATCGGTCGAATTCATTACCGATAGACCGCCACTCTCTCGCCCTGTTTCGTAAGTCCCATCTCGGCGAGCGCTAGTTTTCGACGTGATAACGTTTTTTAAATTTGGTGCTCAAAGAAAACACAGGGTCGCCGGGTCGTTCCCTTGCCGATAAGATATTATTATGTGTACCGGTGCGGAATATAAGTGCAGCCGAGAGCCGGTTACGTAAAACGGTCGGTGAACGGGGGGTGAGACTTCGTCCAGCGACAAGTTATATACCGCCTCGTACGAAGACGATGTAAATCATCGTTGCAACAGATCGAACGTTCCTTCAATCATTATCGCGGCTGCCAATCGGAACAGATAAAGAATATTCTGTCGCAATGACTATGTGCCCGCGGTACACGCACGTCGGCGATAATTAATCAGCCGTCGTCTTTTCTCGAACGCTTTCTTCGAGATGCCAAATATGTACGCGGACGGTGTATACGTATACGTGTACGACCGGAGTTTCTGAGGTAAAAATGATACGATGCGACGCGTTATCATGCATATACATATGTGCGCGCCTTGAACTCGGTGACGAAGCATTCTTTAACTCTGTGCCGCCGCGTTTTAATGAATATTTTCGTGCGACTACATTTCCAACATTTTTAGGAAACTCAGTAGACATGCATTTGGGTTATCTTTTCTGCAAAAACGTGTCGCATTAATTATCATCCATTCTTGATAAATAAGAGCTTGTTTGATGCTGTTCGTCGATTCTTCATTTGATTATAATAAATGTTGAAATATAATGGTAGAAAAAACGTAATGGTCCTGGGTTTCAGGATTGCCGAGGGGAATAGTTAATTAATAGGACGAAGAAGATGGTAGCTGTTGCCACCACCTGCATCATTCACGGGGTGCGTTGAGCCTCATCCCCGCCCCTGGTGATCGCGCGAACCCCGTCTCCCACCACGTCTCCATCGGCCGGTGGAACGAACGCACACTCTCCGTCTCCCTCACGCACGCACCCGGCGGCCCCCTCCACCAGGCGGCGCGATGGAAACGCGCACTTGTGACTGGCGGACTTCACGCCACCTCCGCGCAGCTCAGTTCGCGTCGTTCGTTCCAGTGGTCAGCATCAGCAGTCGGGACAGTTACTCGCGCTCCTCGCATTGTTCGGTGGTTTCGTTCAGTTTCCCGTTCGTCGGCGACGATCGCCGGTCGGCCCTCGTCGTCTCGCGATCGTCTCCGGGAAGACGAGCACGTATAACGATGGGACGAGGCCGGTTCGGCATCCTATCCCGTCGCACGCGCGTCGCCCGAGAGAGGAAGGAAGTCTCCCACTCCGTCCCGAAGGCACTTCTCCACCTTCCGTCGTCGCCGCCGCGGTTTCCTACTACTTTTGCTCGCTTGTTCCGCGATCGTGTGCCACGCTTACTACTGCTGACAGTGCGGTTTTCGGAGCTACGCGATTCGCCCGGAAGAACGATCTACTCCGTCCTCGGTGCGAGTCTCAGTGATCCGAATATCCCTCGAAAGAACTCACGGTATCCCTCGGCGTACCCGGTTGGTACTGAAAAAGGAACGCGGACGCGAGTCATCGTGCACTTTGCTCGGGAGTGCGTCTGAAGAATGGTGCACCGGTTCTTCCTAGCCGCGACGATCGATCGTCCCCGCAGGACTTTGAAGCCGCGATGCCGACCACGAGACGGCCGAATCCTTGGATTTCCANGAAAGAACTCACGGTATCCCTCGGCGTACCCGGTTGGTACTGAAAAAGGAACGCGGACGCGAGTCATCGTGCACTTTGCTCGGGAGTGCGTCTGAAGAATGGTGCACCGGTTCTTCCTAGCCGCGACGATCGATCGTCCCCGCAGGACTTTGAAGCCGCGATGCCGACCACGAGACGGCCGAATCCTTGGATTTCCAGCTGGCGGTGAGTGAGAATTTAATTGATCCATCCTTCTCTTTTTTTATGAACCGAGCTCCCTAAGCGAGAATGATTGGTTTGAAGAATACGAACAGCGTCTTGTAGAAAGATTTATTGATAGGCTCGCACTGGAACGATAGGATTATGTAATGCGCGTAATTTGAACATGGGTACCACGTGCTCGTGCTTGTTACTATGTTTCTTCGCTTATCGCTCCTCTTCTCGGTTACTTCTATCCAGAGCACGGCTGGAAGCGCGAGGGATATTCTGTAAAGTCAAGGTTGCAGTTTTCGCGGAATTTCTCGTAAACAGGCACGCGTCGCCGGTCGGAACCGTTGACTCCGTTCGAACACGGTGGAAATGGGTAGGCGGGTGTCGTTGAACATGAACACGCCCATTGGCCGAGCTCATCGGCAGCGGTACAATGCGTTTCACGAAGCTTAATTAAATTAAATGCTTTGTAGCAGTTTTCTAAGGTCGCTCGGTGTCGCGCCATATTTGGCCGCCCCGGGGAACCTCTCTTTTTTTTTTGTTCATCGCTGAATTCGATAGTTTTTTCCCCTCCGTTTCTTCCCTACCGATTATTCGAGGATGATCCGACCGGGCTATTATTAGATTCATTTCAGTAGAGAAGGGAACGTTATCGAGAGGACCCTGATTCGACCAATGTACCGTTCTAATCGTGACAGAGTATTCCTCTTTTTAATACACATATGCATATTTCAATCCGTCGTCGCAAGCCGATAGTCATGGTCCAGTCTACGTGCGAAACCGTCTGTTAATTTAGGAAATTCTTTTGCATTACGTGAGAGTTTCGAGCGCTCGATTACGACTCAAGGTAGGATTATTTGTTTAAATATTAAACTGTTGGAGCGAGCGTGTTCATCTTCGTCACGCGCACGCCCCTGTGGAGTAAAACGGACGTTCGACGCCAGATCGCGTTGGGGCTTGTATAGCAACGCATACGTACGATTCTGCACAACGTGCATGTGAACGCGTGTGCGCGAATAGTCTGGCGCCAGCAGGTGCAGTTAAATATAGCTTATGCAACGGGTATCCTCTACGTTCTCCTCATCCCTCCGCCCTGCGCCCTTCCCGGCCCGTTGACAAAAAAAAACGTAAATAAATGCGAGATAATGAAATTAAAAAAAATGACTCGATTCCGACGTCGACGGCGGCGACGACGACGACGTTTCCACGGCGTGTGTGTCATCGTCTCTGCGCGTATCAGTCTCTCGCTTTGCGCGTACAGCAAATTAATACAAACGTCTTGTTTACACCCGTTCTCGCTCGCGCGATAAAGATACATACCGCGTTTCATAATAAGTTGACACACCGCCTTGTTTTTGTAATTCCCCGACGCGGGACCGAACCGCGGGATCGAAGGTTCTCGAGAAACATGAGAATCGGACGCGGTCGTGTGTGCGTGTCAACGGGTCTCGGACGCATACACGCGCGTTTCCCTCGCAGACTCTCAGAACCGTACGCCGTGTTTTCCAATCATCATTTCTCGAAACGTTCAGTATTTAAATGGCTTCGGATTCACCTTCGTTTCGAGCGAAGCAGTTAGACTGGAACGAGAGAGAGAGAGAGAGAGTGAGAGAGAGAGAGAGAGCGCTCGATTAAAAAAGATACATTTACGTATTCTATACGAGTTTAGTCGGCACGATTCTCGCGTATCTGTATTTACGGGAAAGAATTTACATTCCCCCGGGAGCAGCAATTAAATTTTACGACGGCTAATGAAATTACTCTGTCGAACGGCGGAATAGTGTATCCAGGAATTTTCGTGCTTGTTTTCTGACGGGCTCGGTCTCTCCTCAGTTGAACGAGACCGGCCATCTTTACAGTGAAGGAAAAAAAAGGAATTAAAAAACGAAAAAAAGGGAATGGATTAATGCTCATTATGGATATTAGCCTTCGGCCATTTGCATAAAGGCGGAGACGTTGATACAACTGGTCGTGCGATAACGAGCGACGGATGGCATGGCTGGTTGCGAGAAATATTTCTTTTTATCTTTCTCTCCTCTTTCCCTCCCTTTCTATTTCCTTTTTTTATTTTTACATCTCTTTTTTACCGTCCGCGATCGACAAAGAGAACAGGGAAGATTCCTCGCGAATCATCTTGATTTTTCTGACGGCACAATGCCGTCCGACCGTCGTTTTTCGTTGTCGCAGTTTTGCATCACAAAGGACGGTCCGTTACGCGGTAACGGTGATTTACTTATTTCAAGTCTCCGGTTTTCGAATTTCATCTCGATCTCGAGTTACCCCGATTCTCCCGACAGGTCTCGCCGTTCCGTCGTTTCCAATTCAGTATTCCGAAAACGGCCGGTATCTGGAATTCGTTCCACAAGGCAAAAAGGAATGTTCTCTCCCGATCGTTACGTTATTTTCTGTCTACCCGCGAGAGAGAGAGAGAGAGAGGGGGGGATGGGACGATATCTCTCTAAGAGAGAAAAATTCCTACTTAACTTGCAAGCCGTGAGCCGCTTCATAAAACCGGTTACCAGATACACGGAAATGTAAATTCACCGGAGAGAAGAGGCTACGAATGTGTACTACGGCGGAGAAAAAATGAGAGAAACCGCTTATATTGAATGCAGCCCCTGTTGCATGCGTGTAGCCACGAAAATAACGTCGGATGAAATCGAGAAAGCGATAACCGTCGACGCATATCAACCGAGACGTAAGAAATGTTCGTAAACAAATGCAGGCTCAGGATTTAACTTCGGTCCTTGTTCCGACCAGCGTAAAGACTAAAATTGAGTTAAAAATATTGTTGGAAGTATTAAGAGAGAAATGTATGTATAATCGTGCTGGACGTATTCGTGACGGCAGCTGCGTGTGAACTCGCGTATTATTCAGTTATTTTAAATATGAAAATCGTCTGCGAGAGGAATGTAGACGGATGGACGGATGGTACAGAATAGGAAAGTGGATGCGTGCGCATAGGCGTCGTTGTTTTTGTATTTACTTTACAGTAAGAACAG
>SMSR01011934.1:21627-41955 GCA_019453355.1 Ceratina japonica | reverse complement strand
GTTTCCACGGCGTGTGTGTCATCGTCTCTGCGCGTATCAGTCTCTCGCTTTGCGCGTACAGCAAATTAATACAAACGTCTTGTTTACACCCGTTCTCGCTCGCGCGATAAAGATACATACCGCGTTTCATAATAAGTTGACACACCGCCTTGTTTTTGTAATTCCCCGACGCGGGACCGAACCGCGGGATCGAAGGTTCTCGAGAAACATGAGAATCGGACGCGGTCGTGTGTGCGTGTCAACGGGTCTCGGACGCATACACGCGCGTTTCCCTCGCAGACTCTCAGAACCGTACGCCGTGTTTTCCAATCATCATTTCTCGAAACGTTCAGTATTTAAATGGCTTCGGATTCACCTTCGTTTCGAGCGAAGCAGTTAGACTGGAACGAGAGAGAGAGAGAGAGAGTGAGAGAGAGAGAGAGAGCGCTCGATTAAAAAAGATACATTTACGTATTCTATACGAGTTTAGTCGGCACGATTCTCGCGTATCTGTATTTACGGGAAAGAATTTACATTCCCCCGGGAGCAGCAATTAAATTTTACGACGGCTAATGAAATTACTCTGTCGAACGGCGGAATAGTGTATCCAGGAATTTTCGTGCTTGTTTTCTGACGGGCTCGGTCTCTCCTCAGTTGAACGAGACCGGCCATCTTTACAGTGAAGGAAAAAAAAGGAATTAAAAAACGAAAAAAAGGGAATGGATTAATGCTCATTATGGATATTAGCCTTCGGCCATTTGCATAAAGGCGGAGACGTTGATACAACTGGTCGTGCGATAACGAGCGACGGATGGCATGGCTGGTTGCGAGAAATATTTCTTTTTATCTTTCTCTCCTCTTTCCCTCCCTTTCTATTTCCTTTTTTTATTTTTACATCTCTTTTTTACCGTCCGCGATCGACAAAGAGAACAGGGAAGATTCCTCGCGAATCATCTTGATTTTTCTGACGGCACAATGCCGTCCGACCGTCGTTTTTCGTTGTCGCAGTTTTGCATCACAAAGGACGGTCCGTTACGCGGTAACGGTGATTTACTTATTTCAAGTCTCCGGTTTTCGAATTTCATCTCGATCTCGAGTTACCCCGATTCTCCCGACAGGTCTCGCCGTTCCGTCGTTTCCAATTCAGTATTCCGAAAACGGCCGGTATCTGGAATTCGTTCCACAAGGCAAAAAGGAATGTTCTCTCCCGATCGTTACGTTATTTTCTGTCTACCCGCGAGAGAGAGAGAGAGAGAGGGGGGGATGGGACGATATCTCTCTAAGAGAGAAAAATTCCTACTTAACTTGCAAGCCGTGAGCCGCTTCATAAAACCGGTTACCAGATACAC
Source organism: Ceratina japonica (assembly GCA_019453355.1). Taxonomy (NCBI): domain Eukaryota; kingdom Metazoa; phylum Arthropoda; class Insecta; order Hymenoptera; family Apidae; genus Ceratina; species Ceratina japonica. Next base: position 40,627 of record SMSR01011934.1, on the reverse strand, counting down.
GGAAATGTAAATTCACCGGAGAGAAGAGGCTACGAATGTGTACTACGGCGGAGAAAAAATGAGAGAAACCGCTTATATTGAATGCAGCCCCTGTTGCATGCGTGTAGCCACGAAAATAACGTCGGATGAAATCGAGAAAGCGATAACCGTCGACGCATATCAACCGAGACGTAAGAAATGTTCATAAACAAATGCAGGCTCAGGATTTAACTTCGGTCCTTGTTCCGACCAGCGTANAAACAAATGCAGGCTCAGGATTTAACTTCGGTCCTTGTTCCGACCAGCATAAAGACTAAAATTGAGTTAAAAATATTGCTGGAAGTATTGNACGAAAATAACGTCGGATGAAATCGAGAAAGCGATAACCGTCGACGCATATCAACCGAGACGTAAGAAATGTTCATAAACAAATGCAGGCTCAGGATTTAACTTCGGTCCTTGTTCCGACCAGCGTAAAGACTAAAATTGAGTTAAAAATATTGTTGGAAGTATTAAGAGAGAAATGTATGTATAATCGTGCTGGACGTATTCGTGACGGCAGCTGCGTGTGAACTCGCGTATTATTCAGTTATTTTAAATATGAAAATCGTCTGCGAGAGGAATGTAGACGGATGGACGGATGGTACAGAATAGGAAAGTGGATGCGTGCGCATAGGCGTCGTTGTTTTTGTATTTACTTTACAGTAAGAACAGCGACGTTTAGCCAGAGAAATTAATGCAAATACGAATGTATTTAGTCAAGAAGATAATCAAGTTCGATGATTGTACGTGATGAATAAAACGTGGATTTTTATGCATGTCTCAAGGGTCATTTATACCGATTTTTTATTATAAAATGGAATTTAACATAATTGTTTTATGTACATGCAGTGGATTATTTCATACAATTTGAGTAACTGCATAAAATTGTGCAATTTAGTGGGAATATGTACTGCGAGACTATTTGGTTGAGAGTTGATGGGAAATTAGTTGTAAAGGACTGAAAAGTCCCGGCGCGCGCGCGATGGTTGCGACGCCGTTGCTTACGGCGAAGAGGGTGGAGAGAGCGAGAGAGGTACACAGCAAGATGCCTCAGGATCGAGTCTCTCCCTGACGGCGTTTATTTATTGCCAGTATTAATACCGAGCCCCGCAGAGTCGGTTGGTGATTACATAAAACATGCTTGCCCCTCCTACCATTCGGAGGCAACCCCCTCGTCTCCACCCTGCTCGCCTTCTATCTGGACGATGCTATCTCCCGNCGTGCGCATAGGCGTCGTTGTTTTTGTATTTACTTTACAGTAAGAACAGCAACGTTTAGCCAGAGAAATTAATACAAATACGAATGTATTTAGTCAAGAAAATAATCAAGTTCGATGATTGTACGTGATGAATAAAACGTGGATTTTTATGCACGTCTCAAGGGTCATTTATACCGATTTTTTATTATAAAATGGAATTTAAAATAATTGTTTTATGTACATGCAGTGGATTATTTCATACAATTTGTGTAACTGCATAAAATTGTGCAATTTAGTGAGAATATGTACTGCGAGAGTATTTGGCTGAGAGTTGATGGGAAATTAGTTGTAAAGGACTGAAAAGTCCCGGCGCGCGCGCGATGGTTGCGACGCCGTTGCTTACGGCGAAGAGGGTGGAGAGAGCGAGAGAGGTACACAGCAAGATGCCTCAGGATCGAGTCTCTCCCTGACGGCGTTTATTTATTGCCAGTATTAATACCGAGCCCCGCAGAGTCGGTTGGTGATTACATAAAACATGCTTGCCCCTCCTACCATTCGGAGGCAACCCCCTCGTCTCCACCCTGCTCGCCTTCTATCTGGACGATGCTATCTCCCGCGGTAATGGGCCCCGGCAAACGAATCTATTCGAAAAGAGAGGAAAAAAAGGCTAGGGGCCCGGGAAACGTTCGTTCAAAGTATCTTGAAAAACAGGCGCAATCGCATATTTCCGATTTTACGACCGACGCCCTACGAGCAATATCGAATTTGACCCGGGGAACGTGGTGATTTTATACCGGAGGTTAATCACAGGTACTTGGCGAGAATTTGCAGCTGTTCGTGCGGTTGTTTTGCTCCTTACCTCGATTCCCTTTAACAATCCCGTCCAAGTGTGCGCTCGTTATCCTCTCGTTTGTTGCTCGCTCATTATTCTTCTCCTAACCACGATTGTTTGTCCCAGTGTCTGAACGGCACGGAACCGAGTCTTGCGTTAATCTAATTGCTTCTGATACCCCGTCCTCAGCTACTGAATATCCAACCGATGCTATGTTTATAATCCAGCTTATACCTACACCCTCGTGTTTGTCCTCGCACGTTCACATGCCTGCCTGCTTGCTTGCTAATAAAACTAATCGCAAACTCTCCTTTGAAACATCCACTGTCTGGCTTTCACTGTATGGAAAAAGTCTTGCGATCTATCAGATGTAGATAGCGCGGAGCCTCGATGGCACGCCGACTTAACCGAGCAAGGTCTTTTCCGTATGGCTACTCACATTTTCTCTCTTTACCGCGCTTATTCGCACCTCGCATTTTTTTTGTCACGCTTCGCGCGCTAAGCGTATAAAGCGGCCAGTGACTTCTCCCCGCGTTTTATACTCACCTCGAAGCGGCAGCGTGCTTTCCGAGAAGCACGTTTTCGCACGTTCCTTCCCTTTTTTTTTTTTTTTGAGAAATGCGAGAGAGTGAAAGAGAAAAGTTGTACGGACAGTGGATTATGAATTTAAGATAAAAGATACAACGGGCCGTGGACACAGGCGCGGTCGAAGCGAGCGGACAAAGGTGCGAAAAGGGCAAATCTCTGAGGACCGGAAGTGGATTTAAGCTAGAGGCATCGGACGGAGTATCTGTTCACATCTTACCGGGCAGCATTAGATTGAAATTGAACCTTCTAATACTGTCAGGTAAAGATGTCGTCAGGATTCCGAAATCAACGCAATCGACCGTCTTCCAATCCGGGTTGCTGGTGTTCAGTTGTCTTTATTTTCGGCAAGTATTAATCGGATAGTTTCCGCGTGGAACGCAGCAAGTGATTTATCTATTTGATGTGCTCTGATTTTTTCAACAAATTCCGTTGAAATATAGTCTTAAGTGCCCAGACTTATGTCTAGTCTTAAGTACAGAATAGCATAAACGCAATCTTGTTTGCAGATCGTACATTGATAAATTAATCTTGTTTCATGATAATTGAGATTAGCAATTCGTGGAAACTGTTTTCTTTTGTATAAAAGTTTGTAAGAAGATAGAGCGTGGCCTTGATGTGTATGTAAGAGTTTTAGACAAGTATTTGTATTATGTTTCATAGGTATTTCAAAATTCTGTGTATTTTTGTGGCTTGCGTGATCTGTAGAGTTGTAAGAAAAAAAATAGCAGTATGCCTTCGATGAATCTGAAAAAGGATCTGCAAGTTATTTGTGACCTCTTCATTTTCAATGCTAATCCATTCCTAATGCAATCAGTGCAAAGATTACTGCGACATTGCGCAGTTCGATTAGTGTAATATAATCTGGAATCGAATATCTCTCTACATAAATTTTTGTAATATATTTATCATATTTCCTTGAATAAAATGACACCAAATATGATATAATTTTGATGCACGAATTATTAGCATATTTCGTGCATGTGTAAATATAACTCAAATAAAAAATTTTCATGAAAAGATAAAAAACTGAAGTTTGAATATTTATAAGTTTATCCTATAAAATAATATGATCTAAATTGTATTATGTTTGGTGCCATTTTCGTCAGAAGAATCTTATGAACATGATAAAACCATTTTGATTTATCAAAAATCAGAAGAATAAAAGTTTTCTATCGTCATCGTTGTAACTCAGCACACAGTTTTATCTTGAGTTTTGACGTAAGTTCCTTCTTTCTCTTTCACTTTCGTTTGCTTCTACGTTCGAGGCAAAGCATGAACATCAACATGAGAATGTTCTACTCACGCGACGTGACTTTCCGTCATTTTACACGACGATGACTACACATTCATTGAAGAAATACTTCATAGAACCTCATAATATTTGATTTACAAGTTATCCGTCCTTCGAACGGTGTAATATTATATTTCGAAAAATCTTGCAAGCGCTCTCGGGCTTAAAAATGGCGCGCGGCCTGCGATGTTAGCGGGAGTCACGAAGCTGGTTAATAATTTTCCATCAGCAAAATTACGCGGTGCGTGCGGCGTGCGCATAAATCCGTAGCACGCGCGCACGTGCACCACCCCTTAACGTGCGCATCTCGAGGCTCGTACGCAGCGTGTGCGTTTGTCGGTAGGAGGTAGAGAGACCAAGGAAAGGTGGCCCCGGAGCGAGGTATGCGATCGTAAAGCATCGCGTGGGTCTTTCCGTGAAGGGTTGCGCGAGCAAATAAATCCGCTCGAAACGCGGCCGTTTTTACCCTCGCAGCCGATCGGCTCGCCGTCACCCCGCGGAGTTTATTACGGGATTATCGTCGGCCGGAATCCAGCGGAAAATTTGTTCATCAAATCCCACGGAGTTTACTGACTTTCGTCAACGCGTTAGAGCGGTTATGAAGTGGACTTCCGGTACGCCGTCAAAAATATCATTAAATTTAATGCACTTTTCATGAAAAATAATACATTAAATTTAAGTTTTTCGTATGTTGGGTACATTTGACATCTGAGACACGTCATTCACTTGTGTTTGTTATAAGCATATTAATTTACTTTTGTTTTGCAATTCTAATTACTTGAAGACATCCTAATACTACATATGTCACTAATGCTTTAGAAATAAATAAATTCTTACGTGAAATGTATTGCTTTGAAATACAACTCCAAGCAACCAATAATTATATCCGTTCCACATGCAAATATTTTCTCAAATAAATCCGTACCCAAACGGTTAAACACATATTAATGCAAATTTACCATAAAATTAATGAATTTTCAAACAAATTCGATGAACTTTCAGAAAATTTAATGAATTCTGAAGAAAATTTAATGTACCGTTCATGAAAATTAGTGTTCCGCAATGAATACTTAATAAAATTTCATTTCATTAAACTTAATAAAAAATATACATGAATATTGCTTCATGTATTTCTTTATCGAATGAAAAATTTTTAACAGTGTAGATTATTGCATATTTTATTTGATTAATTATCTTTATTATCTATTGGAAATCCTGGATTCTGAAATTATATTGAATAATTTGTTATCATTTTCATAAGCTGGTCTGAAAAGTATTTTCTTGAAGCTACGATCTATGAAGCAAAGAGTTCTTATAAACCAGGCGATTTATGTAAACGAGGTATAATGAAGATTTTTGTATGGCTTCTAAATTAATGAACGTCAGTTATCTTGCATTAAATGATTGATGGAAGGAAATTGATTCTCGGTAGAGAGGTTTTAATTCGATGCGGATATTAGTTTTGCGATACAAGACGGAGAATCCGGTTGTGGAACGGGATCGCATCGGTGACGCGTTTTGCATAGAGCCGATGATAAAAAGAGGAGTGTCCTTGTGGCTAGGACAGGGGGATACGTATGCATGAGCGTATACAGGAAGAGCATAGTATAAGTAATTGAAGTAATCGCGCGACGAATGCGCATCTTAAGCAGCTGTCGCAACGCACGCGTGTTGTTCTTCCATCTCTTCTAATTGCGAGCCATCGCGTGTGGATCTCCTCACTCATTTATTCGCCTCGTTTACGAGAGGAGCCAGCCAGTTGCTTACAAATCTGCTGGGAAAATGGTCGGAACAATTGGTTAGAAATAGACACGTACGCGATGTACACAGGGAATAATTTTGTATAAAACGGACTCCAGGATTCTTTCTGAGTGACAGGAATAATGAAATCAAGTGTCACTTGTGGATTCAATGCGTTTGTGAGAAATTTCATGTCCTTGAAACGAATGAAACGATTGTTAGAACGTTAGAAGATGAAAATGCACGTTTTGATGTATATAATGGATTTTTTCAGTTGGTAACGTGAACGTTTTGTCTTGCATGGTCGATCCCCATAAGAAATCTGTGCCAGGGATCGATTTCGGTCCATCAAGAATAGAGTCAAAGGTTCTCGTGACTTTTCCCATTTACCCCCCGCGCCGATAGCCGGACGCCGGTGCGAGGCACTTTGGCCTTAGGCCAAGGCAATTTTAGAAAGATATCTGGCCGGATCAGTGATCGATTCGGTGAAGAAAGTCCTGTGCATCGATGCCTCTCGAAGACAACGGCTCGGTTGTCTTCCCGGACGAGGAGATCGTTCCAGGAAGGAACAATATCCGTCAATAGACGGTATTGTTCAAGTTTGAAAAATGATTGCACAGTACTCATACTATACATTGGAGATGGAAAAACAGGAGCGCGTCGGGGCTCGAGGTGAAAGGAATTTTCTTACGTCGGCTCTTGATGAACAACGTAATTAATATCGCCGGGCACAAAAACAGATTTCAATGAATATGCAAATTCGATCGACATATAATCAATGTTTCTTATGTAATTGCGCGTTGATCGTTACCAAGTCGGAACCTGCTACTGGTAGATCGAACCGGGTAAAAAGGAATCGATATATTATGCAAATCTTCATTGCATCTTGCGACTACGAGATCGATCCTAAGTTCCAGTTCCCGCTGAATTAAACACGTATCATTTTCTACTTCCTATTTCAAATGATTGGTAAAGTAGGAATACTTCATCTACGAAATTCATACAATAATGGATAGAATATTTTTTTAATAAGTTGTTTTAATCTTCAAATATTTTTTACAAGTTTTTTTATTATTATGTCGAGATTTGTATTAGATGTAGTTTATTCGATAAAAAGTTGAATGCACGTGATTTGAGGTAATTGGATTAGCATGAATAATGAAATATATACGACGTGGTGTGTTCGGATTAGGAATACGTATTCACAGAAGCGATCGAGACTCGAGGTCAGGTCTCTCGTTGCGAATGCTTCTCACATCATCGTGCCATCATCTGGTTAGCCCAACGTATTAATAATTGCCTGATTGTGTAATAATCAAAGGCGAGAGGGACGGTATCATCCTCAATCGAGGATGATATAACGTTCCCTTGAGGAACAGACTCCATGCCAATCTGCCACGTTACAACATTTCTCTTCCCTCTTTCTATTATCCTTCTATTAGACTTCCGATTTTTATACATAAAACTTTAAGTATTTATAAAATATTTTAAGTATTGTTGGAAAAATTATTATCATAGCAGGTGGTGCTTATAATACATCCTTGCATGTCGTGGGCGGTGTTCAATTTTTAGCATACGTCTCTGTTACATTTGTATAAAAATCTGTTTATTAGTAACCGTCGATGAGTCTAGGATACTCGTAGACATTTGCGATTTTTTTAGGTGAGAAGCAACGCGGTGCATCCGGTAGGAATAATAAACGAGTCGTATCGAATGGCGCGATAAAACAGGCTGAAATTTTTCGGGAACAATAATATTGTTGGAATGCTGGAAAGTTTCCGTAGGTTTCAAAAAAAGATGTGTAAAAATAAAGATTGCGAGGTCGCGGCGAATATTTCCAGACGAATGGAACTAGAAAACTTGGAAAATATCTTCACAATTTTGCGGAAAAAAATTCTACAAATTCATTATGGCATTAAGTTTGACGAAAATACGATACAAATCTGTCGTGAATCTTTTACATCTATTCCTCGTTACTTCTCCGATCAGTTATTTATCGATTGTTGTTCTAAGAAAGAGATATGATTAGGAGCACCTGTTTCGACAATTTTCGGGCGCCGTGTAGAATGAATGTCGTTATTTGTTATCAGTACGAATGATCGTGGCGCGGGTCCAATGGCTAGCCGATAAGATAAGAGGGACTCGCGAAGCTCCCGAATCGAGCGCGATAGGAAGCAATCTCGTTTTATCTACTAACTACCATGAGCTTCCACATAGTGCGTCTGTGTATATATAACATTCTTCTCCTCTTATCGTCACCCTAACTCCCAGACGCGAGCCTAGCTATTTTTAACGCTAGTATAACATGTCTATCAAATTTCTCAGTCTCCAACATTTGTCCAGTCGAATTTCTAAATTTCGAGCAATTTTTTGATGGTTCTCGAGTCTTCATTGAATTCATATATTTTTCTTTATGTAATTTATTGGAAAGATTAATTTGTCGTTTCACTGCACTTCAATTTTTGTATAAAAAAATAATGAAGTCCTTACAGATTTATATTATGTTTGTGAACTGAAAAAATACGGTCCTAAAATGAACAGCCTGGAGTTTAGTCTGTCCCCGAGGAAACGCATAGCGCTTGCACCGTAGATGTTCGGTTACGCGGCACGAATGTTAATCTTCCACGTCGTGTCTCCCCCGTGACGAATATTCCATCGTATATACCGGGTGGCTGACTTCTTTCGGCCTCCAAACTGAATAATTCAGAATAAATCGTGTTGAACTCCAAGTTTCGAATTCAGTGCAACAATTCTGCTTCGGTTCTTCTTACAATTTTAAATAATCGAGATGCAGTAGGTAAGTCAAGTAAGAACAGGAATGTTAGGGATGAGTTCAGGGACAGAGGTCAAGATGAGTAAGAAAGATCTTCGCAGGTTCGCCGACTTGACTATATAAATAGCGATAAGTTAATAAATTCGTCATCCACATTATGGATTTTTATGAATTCACATGAAACCATTTTTGAACAGTGCAATATGCAAAGATACGATGAAGTCCGTCGAAATTTAATTCCTTGGTCCTAATTCTATTTTGCATAAAAGTCTGCTGATCTCTGAAATAGGAAGATACAAGAGAAGAGGGAAGAGAGTTAGAAACGTTGAAAGATGATCATTGATTCGAAAGCCGCTCGGGAAGGAACCCTTGTCCGATCCTCGAGCCGGGGAACACGACCCGAAGAGAATCGTAAAAATCTCCGGGTGCAGGGGATGCAGCGATCCAAGAGAGAGATTAAAGAAAACAGGAAACGTCAGAAGAGAGCACGGCACCGGGCGAAAAAGAATAACCGAAAGAGAGGGCCTGAGGGACCGGCGGGGAACACGGTCAGAAAAGAGAAGAAGAAAGAGGCAAGAAAAAGAGAAGACGGTTGAAAGGGGAGAGGCTGGAAACACGTGATAGGACGAGGAGCAGAGGGCCGCTGCAGGATACGCGGTGGTGCAGCTGCCTCGTTATTTTCAGGACTTTAACGCTCCACGAGGATTCGACGAGAAACCCAACGAATTAAGACTCGGAATTGATGAGATTACCCTCGATGACTCGTCGAAATATTCCTCCACTCGCACGGCAAAATGCCTCACCGAATACACTGTTTTCTTCATGAGTATAATTGAGTGTAACAGTTCCACGTTACTTTCAACTTTCACAAAAATTTAATTGTTAAAATTAACAACAACTTCAATTTTTTAATTAATAAAGTTCGTACGTTTGCTATAATTTTGCTATAAAAGTATGATTATAAAAAATTGTTTGGATACAGATAATATGCTTTATTCTAGCCTCATCGGCCCAAGAATAGGACTTNCGTACGTTTGCTATAATTTTGCTATAAAAGTATGATTATAAAAAATTGTTAGGATATAGATAATATGCTTTATTCTAGCCTCATCGGCCCAAGAATAGGACTCGGTTTACAGTTTTTATGATCTTACGCACGCATTCCTCCGTACACGTAATAATAACTCACATAACTATATAACATCAATAAAATACAAAAATTACAGCTACAAATAAACTATTACAAGAATACAACTGAATACACATTAAGTACAAAGTAAACAAAACGTAAACTTTCTAAAAAATTGTTAGGAAATAAGTATTATAAATCGTAGATGCATAGAATTTATGTTTATAAGATAAAAATGAGAAGTTTTCTTGTTTATATGGAATAATTATAACTCAGGAAGGTTATCTTCGTCGGTCGTTTCGCGGCGACTTTCGATATTTATGCAAAGTTTCGCGGCGAGTAATTATGAGTACGAGTTTAGTAAAATTGCCCATCCGATAATCGTACGGGGTCCCTCCCTCCCGGTTTTCTCTTCCTGCCGCCTGCTGCTTCCAACAGGTTGCACCGGCCGCCACGGGGACGCTTTCGAACGTTGCGCAATCGAAAGCGACTTTCGAAAAGCGTCGCCAACGAAATTTATTTCCGTGACAGAACGATTATAAGAGGGAGGAGAGGTGTGTAACGCGTATCGTCGGATCGGAACGATTTCTCGTGAGAATCTCGCGCTGTCGCAACGCCGATTCACGCCCAACGGGATTTTTTATGGACGCACGATTAAAAAGCGGATCACTTGATTTCGCGTCGAGAATATAAAAAAAATCAGGACTAATAATTCCGATAGAAATTGGAATGCAGGTTCCAGTCGCACGGATATAGAAAGGTATAACAAAAATTGTGTGGAGTAATTTAGAAAATGAAAGTTTTCACTTTTGATCTTCTATTTTCTGCCGGTGCAATTTCTCTATGAACGTAGAACGTAGAATCCGCAGTCTAATAATAAGTTGCCGCGGGAGAGCGGCTCGCGATTCGAGGACAGGTTTTCCTAGATGACTGGAAACTAGGCTTAGCTAGTAATCCAATGACTGTTGGGAAATCCTTGTAACCAACGTATCGTAATCGGACTCTGATGCGCGAAAGGTACACCTATATTTGTGGCTCGACTGACTAACGTCGCCTGGATTTCCCACGTGTCACTCCGTTTCGAGTAAATTTAGTCGCCCGAACCAGGTCACCGCTCCGCAATCTTTTCTCCTCCGCCTCCTCTATTCGATGAAAAATTAACTTTTTTCAACAGGGCGAAATCTCGTACGTTCTCAGATACAGAAAAAAATCCCTGGTATTTGTGAACACGTGCGCTCTATAGATTTTAGTAAAAAATTGCAGTAATGAATCTCCAAATCGATGAGACCCTAAAATCACATTTCTTTAAATATAACATTGAAACTAAGTTTACTTCAATTGTAATGTTATTTCTGCATGTTCTTTATTTCCTATAATACTTAGGGTGAAATCTCTTGAATTCAAATACGTACAAAAAATACCTCTGGCATTTGTCATCATCGAATGATGATCACATGCTCTACAGATTTTTGTAGAAAAATGTAGTAATGAAGATCTTCGAATCGATGAGACCCTGAAATCATTTCTTCGTGTTACGTCGAAACTAAGTTCGCTTCAATTGTTGCGATGTTATTTCTGCACGTTCATTGTTTGCTTTGGAAGCCGAGAGACGAAATTATCGAAACACCGACGTCCGTAGCGTTGCTGAGTTTTCGTATACAGTCGTACCTGAAGAATCCCAGAGAAGTTGTCGGTGGATGGTAATAATAGAAGGATAAATACTTGAAGATGGTCGGCTGATGCGCAACGGAGTCACGGTATCGACTTGTTGCCAGGTTGGGGAAGGCAAGGATCTCTATTAGTTATTGCCAAGCGGAGCGGGGTATAAATAACGAAGTCGCAATAAACGCACGCGGCGCGCCGTGGATCGGAGCGGATCCGAACCGAGCCGGCATCGATAATGATGTTGGCTGACAAGTTGCACCGCAGGTTGCACGCCGGTATACGTATACCTCTAGCTAACGTACGAGAAGGCAGCGGTCCCAGGGCCCCGGGAACCGCCGGGACTTTCTTAAGGGGTTCGCACACGCCGAGACTCTCTCGGCTCAAACCGATTATCATCGATGATTCATGGGAAAAATTACCGTACTCGATTTTCATCTGCGATTTTGCTGATAAATTTACGATACCGATTTTTTTCAGTTTGCCCACATCGAGATTTCTTCTACTCTTCGAAAGTATAATGATATGCTCTGCATTTTTTATATATTCAATTCTTTTATAAAAGTCAGGTTACTTTTAGTGGTTCAGAGTTTATCACAATTTTCCGTAATGAAGGAAGCTTATGCGCGTACATGAATGAAATGTACAATCGCGGACAGTGAAGTTTAGCCACCTTCGTGTTTGTGTGCGTTCCCTAGCGGGACACATAGAAATTTCGATATATACATACATATTGAAATTTCGATGTGTCCCGCTAGGGAACGCACACAAACGCGAAGGTGGCTAAACTTCACTGTCCGAATCTGTACAAGTACCTCAAACGAATTTGGGCCATTTTCCCTTGCACGTGGTGTTATGACTGGTCCAAAATCATTTGAGGTGTCTGTACGTTATGTATACTTTTTATTATTTTTTATTACATTAACCCTTTGCACTCGAGAATTTTTTTTTTTATCCATAATGCACATCATTTACTTATATGTGAATACGATTTTTCCACTAAAATTGCTTCGAGATGCTGGTAATATGAATGAAAAAAAAGCTTCGAGTGCAAAGGATTAAATTGCTTACACTTTATAACAATTTTCTATACCGGATCTATGTTTGAACATGAATCATTGCACGTATTAATACATTCAATATTTCTATGAATGATGAAATCTGTATATGAAACCGTTTCAAATTAGTCATACTTTATCATAATTTTCAGTACTGGAAAACATGAACATGAATCATGACACGTATATTTCATTCAGTTCTCCCATGAATGATGAAATTCGTGTATCAGGTTATTTCAAATTGGCCGCAGTTTATCATAGTTCTGTACGGTGGGAAGACTCTATGCCTAAATCAATTAGTCAAACTGGGAGAGGGGAGAGAATCGTAGTGTAGGTGCACGGCGATTGAGAATAAGTAGACACCGGAGAGGGTAGAGACCCCCGGAGCGAGATACGCATGTGGTTTGCACGTGTTTCCTCTCCCTTCGGGATCTAGGCAACAAAAAGCGTGAAACGCCGCGGTCCCCGGTGCATCGGGCGCGGTGCAACGGTGGTGGACGCGGCGGCCGATGCCATATGCAACCGAGCACCGCTCGTTCCAGACAATGTTCTCTAATTGCACGTTGGTAGGGACACTCGAGGTGAGGGGAGCGACGAATTTTTCGTGTGCCACCGAACCCGGTGAACACAGAAAAACACGGTGTCCCGTCTGGCGGAGGAGCCGTCCCTCGAGCCCCGGATCCACTTCCTCTTCCTTTTCGGGAGCCGGACACGCCTCTCCGAAGAGCCTCTTTAAGGTTCGCCAACGGCCAAACAGAAACTCTCGTGGTACACCTTTTTTACCACTCGAATCTGCCTCAGCTCCTCGATCGCATATTTATGGGTTCATCTCTCCCATTGTCCGGCCCGTTGATACAGTCTTTTTTCGGCAGGGGAGTTCGTCGCGCAGTCAATGAAGTCCGACGATATCGCTGGAATGAGGGTCACAGATGTGTCGGTCCGACGGGAATAGATGCGACGAATTAAATAAAACGAGACAATGTTTTGTCAGATAAGGAGGGCAGGATTTTTGTTATCGAATTTGTCGTCGCGCGGTGAAAAACGAATTGAATCCGATCCGAGTAAAGAGACACGCTCTGGTACCGAGTTTCTTTTTTGGAAGAAAAATTGGGTTGCGCCTGTGGTTTTGCGGTAGCGTGAAGAAAGAGGTTGCACACGCACCACCTGGATAACGATACCTGCGCGCGAGCGTATGAAACGAACGGCCGCGCGTCTCCAACAGCGGTGCAACAAAGAAAAAGAGGTCGATCCGTCTGCAACAGGCAAACCGTGTGATGAATCATCCTCCTCCTCCTCCTCCTCCTCCTTCTTCTCTCCTTCGCCCCCGATGTGCGTCGGTATCGCTTTCACGCGAGCCTGACTCCAGAAATAAAAGCACGTATCGCTAAGCCGATACTCGGACGAATTAATTACTTAATTAATTATTTAACGTGTATCGACGGAGTTAATTGACAGAATGTCTCGAGCGACAAATCCAATTCTACAGTTATTGACCTTGTATCATGCTTCTATAGGTTTAGTATAAAATTAGATTAATTAGTGGACCGAGAAGCTTCACGGAAAATATAATAATTATGGAAATTTGAAAAGCATAAAACATGCATCCAGCTTTTTATATTCTGTTCCAAGTTGAGTTGGGAAATGAGAACCTCTGAAATGACTGAAATTTGAAAATCTTGTCGGTCTGATTGATGAAATTTGAGCCCATAGGTGGTCTTGTACTTGATTCAAAGGTGATACGATTAGAAGTCCTCAGGCGGAACGGGGTATCGTTCGCGGGAGTTGGGGAGATTAGGCGAGGGATAGGTACCAGTACCTGCCTGATCCGGCCGATTTTTTTTCGTCAACGAGACTTTAGACGGCATCGACCGCGCGTGGTAACTCCCAAAGAGCGATGGCCTCGAATTCCTCTCGGTACGAACAATCTCACTCGAGCAACTTCAACATACATTTTTAAGCTACATTTTTCATTTTCCTTCACGTTAATGAAACCGATTTTTCTTATCAAAATTGCAATTCAGTTTGCGAACTTGTTCCTTTCGCTTCGTACCCGTAGGGCTCGGTTTTCGGTCCCTCGCAAACGTTTATGAATATCCACTTTCTTCTGCTGGGTTGGTGTCAATTTATATGGCCGTGCCTGTTAATTAACGTCACAGAAACGATCGAGACGCGCGGCACCTCGATAAAAAACTGCCGATCTCAGAGCCACGGGCCACGTAAAACGCATCAGTATTATTGGGTCTTGAAGAGATTTTTCTTGAAGATCAATCGATCTTTTGGATCCAGTCATCGGAAGAGAAAATTCTCTTATTAAATGAAATACACTCTCATCATGTATTATATAATTTCTAATATAATTATTGTATAATATATAATAATTATTGTATAATATATAATAATTATTGTATAATATATAATAATTATTGTATAATGTATAATAATGATGTATTGAAAATTGTGTACAGGATAGAATTAGAGAATTATCGAGTTGATTTTGGATAACGATTCGGATTAAACAAGGACGATTACTATGTTTCGTTTGATCTGCGATAAGAAAGGGATGGTGCGCGAGATGGGAGTAGGAGAATGTTTGCGATTCGTAGGTTGAGAGTGTGGCACGACGTCTGATTATATTCGCGGCTGAAGGAGGAGGAATCAGTTGTCGGGACACGTATTAGCCGCGTACGTGGCGACATCCGCTAATCAAATACAAGTGTTCGCCAGCCGTCGCGTATTATAGAGACGTAGGGACGGAGCGATGCGAGCCGAGCCGAAGGCTGTTCGACCCCTGATACCGCCGATAAATACGCGTTTAAGCGTTCTATAATTGCCGTCGCGTGCGTCGCATTTTTATTTCCCGTTCCCTCCCCTCGCCCCGTTTCCACGCATCGATCCCTTCAATTTCCACTTTGTCAGATTCCTCAGACAGCTTAGATATCATACTAAATTATGAAACACATCACGTTGACATTCCTTATAATTATCCAATTTTCGATTCCATTAATCATTTCCTTATTTGTTATCGTATACAACATTTTACCGTTAGTTTATTTTACATTTCTATGATCGTCTTGTACACAGGTACCTCAAACGTTTTTCAGCCGAATTGCAATTGGCTAAAAATCGTTTGAGGCACCTGCCCGAGTCGAAAAAATAATTATGGTTTTCAACCTATTTATCCTACAGAAGGATATGGAGGTCGAAATATTATATCTTGAGGAGAGGAATATGAGATTAAACTTAACTCTAATTTGTACCTATATCTAGTCGTTATGTCCGCTTATAAAGGATATAGATCTAAAATAGAGTTTATCAAATTTAATTTAGTCCCTCGAGTCCTACTTCAAGAGTTTAGGTAAAGATCCTGTATGTTTATACTAGTATTTATCAAACCTAACATTCAAAAATCCATTGGCTGGCAACACTTGAGGACATATGCACTGAGAGAACCTCATGATACCTACGTTTTTTTGGCTCATATTCTAGATCAAGAATCTCTTTTACGTTCACCCAATTTACGACGAAATTATTATTATTTTTCGTTAACAATTTTTGTAAACAAATAACACAAACTTTTGGTTTGTCGCTGTATAAAAAAAAATTCTATTGTATAAATTAGATTGTTTTAAAGCCTTTTTTTAAATTTATAATAGGAAGTATAAAAATAAACAGAATAATTCATTTCAGATGCATATCAGATTCAAATGCGCATAGTTTGTAAAATAATGTTATATAACACAATAAATATTTCAGAGGATCCTAAAAAAATCTTATAAACCCTTAAATAGACCTTCAGGTTCCAATCTCTTAATTGGAGAACTAAATTCTAACTACTTTCGTGAACGAACTAAAGGTTCTTAAGGACTAAAATATAATTTGAGATCTTTTTAGGGACTTATAGGTTCTGATTAGAGTTATATCAAATGTTAAGTTCTGAGATAACTCTACTAGTTCTACTTTTTCGATCTAATAGACCTAAACTGGTGTACATTTAGGTTCAGAAGATTCAAATTATAGTTAAATTTTCGACTCGGGTGTACAATTCAACGAGATCCCGCAGGAAATCGTGAAGTACGTTAACAAAACAGTGTCTGTACCCTGGTTCCGCCCATGGAGGTTGAAATGGAAATTTGTATGCACGAAGCTAGTTGCATCTCGATTGCAGCGAAGTGGATACAGTTTTTTGTACAAGCAGCCGGTTATGGGATGGTATCCCTATGGCACGTGAGGTACTGTTACAACGGTTTGTCCAGCCGACCCGACGACCATCCATGGTCCATGATCGGTCAAGCATGTTATATAGTGCCGTACAACGATCCTTCTTCTTTCACAGCATTCAGACTCTCCTGGGTGGAGTTACGCTTGGGGAATCTTCGGTCTTAACGTTATGCAATCGAAGTTATCGTTTCTTATCAATAAGCAAAGCTCAGGCACTTAGATGATTTGGTATCTTATAGAGGGTGATCGATACGAAATTATCATTTATCTATTGATTTTGCAGCCTTGAAAAATTTCGATAGACCACAAAAATGGGCACAAAACGAGTTTTTAAGTTAAATCAGTAATTGTTCGTTTTTTTAGTTAAGAATAAGTGTATTAAAGTCAAGGTAGCTTGTGCGAGGTGTTTGAAGAAAGATCCTATTGTAGGAAGTTTAACTGAAACGAGAAACCTACTAATTCCTCTAATTGAACCGGAACAGAAGTCGATACACTCTTCCCTCGGATCGAGTTAGTTGTCAAATATTAGTTGAATTTTTAACACCGGTTTAGAGCGGCCAGGTGAGGAAGCCAGAAGGTGTAAATAGAGATCCATTCAAGGAGATCTGAATATCTCAATTAGTTTTAACAGTACATCCGTGTACATTAATAAATTATACTGAAAGACTTGGATTTGAATTTGAAATCGAGAGACGCAACTGAAACAGACCTAAAAATGCAGACGTGCATAAGCTGACACTGAAGCGATTAACATTAGAACTAGTTTAGGTATAAAAAATTGAGGAATATTCAGACTCGTAATTTATTCATAGTACGCGTGAATAGAGTCGGAAAAATTCTTTGGTAAACGCCGTATGGGGTCTTGGAATTGAGTAAGGGAAACCGAATTGGGAAAGAGTTGCTAAGGAGAGCGAAGGGAAAAAGGACTGGAGGGTCGAGGTGGCTTTAGGAAAGGTTTGTTCCTTCGTAGCAGCTGGTCAAACAACTCCGAAGCCTGTTCGGTATTTCGAGGCCGGATCTCGGAGAGAGAGCCTCGGTCTGCACACGCGAGCCCCTTCCTTCCCGTCCTCGTACACGACCTCCAACTTTTAATTACTCGATAGGGTATCAACCCTCTCGGGGTCATCGCACCTAAAATCCTTTGGAAAAAAATTCTGGCTAGAAGACTGTAAAATGATTGTCCCCGTTCCTTGGCCTCCCCCAGGAAACGCGAACACGCTCAAATTCACTCGCAGTTACAAAACTGTTAGGCTAATTGTATTTGTCGAATAGCTTATCGATTCAAGAAGCATATTTCGTTCGTTATAAATTTATAGTGCTTTTAGAATTTAAAAATGAAATTATTACAGGTGCGACGTGTTTCTTTTGGCATTCCAACTTTCGTGACGTTTGGGAGTCGAGGGAAAAGTCGGGGTATTTTTTCGACCCTCGAGAATCCCGTGGAATCCCTGGACGTACCTGCGATCCCATTCTATTTAGTCACCTAATTCATCTTACCTGGTCTACGATCGTAGCAAAAGGCTTGGGGAAACGAAGGTACAGGGACGTGAACGAAGTTCATTACCTGTTCAGAAACGAAACACGCCCACGTTCATCTTGGGACATGCGTGTAGAACCGCGCGAACCAATGTGACTCGTTGATCTAAGCGGTCGTGAATCATACGGTTGCCTCGGGGGTTGTTGCGGAGAACACGGCCGACGCGAGATTCATGTGGCTCGTAATTTTTCTGCACTTGACAAAAATTACAGTTAAACATTTCTTCGGTTATAAATAATTGGAGGGGTTCAACTCGCGTTAAACAAAATAGAAAATAAATGTTTTAATTTAGAAGCGGGAGTTTATTTATAGAAAAATTACGAGCGCGCACGAGTTTTGCATTTTACGTTGTATCTTTTCGGAAAATCGTCGAATGGATGCCGCTATGGAACCGCGATAGTAGGACGGAAGTTCGGACGTGGGAAACCTTTTCCATATTTTATCTTGTTTGACCTCCGATATATCCTCGAGAGACTGGTCCTCGTTTAATATCGGGAATAATTTCGAAGAACTGTCATTTTCTTCGTGTCATATTCCACGCAGTTATTACAATTATTTTCATGCAAATGTCTGCGATGTCGATTGAAAGAATGAATTCTGGTAGGAATGAGGTCCTTCAGATTATCTTTGTATACGAATTTCGTAAAATCTATGGGAATTTGGTTATTATATTATATTATTTCTCTGCCCATGTGATCCGACTTTATAAAATATAAATTTGTTATCGGTGTAACTGAACGACCGACTTAAATAGAATATTTAGTGGTCGGCTGGTTGATAAGGGGCCTCATGCATTATGCACGTCCCGATCGTCTGGCTGTGAAGCGTTCGCTCGAAAATTTCGAAACCGTTTCCGGTCAAGAAGAATATTCCCTGATCTTTCTTTCCAACGAACGAAATTGTCGCGGTTCGGAGATGTTTGGAAGGTGAAGGATAAAGACGGAGGGGGTGGA